>VWYK01104161.1:21076-58205 GCA_013399775.1 Semnornis frantzii
TTCGGCGGCTGCCCGCCCGTGGTGCCCAGGGGCTCGGCCGGGAGCCCCCCCCGCTTCGGACAGGGGGGCCGGGGGGCCAGCAGCGGCATGGAGCAGGCAGCGCCCAAGAGGTAACGACCCTCCCTGGCGGCCCCTTCCCATCCCGGAAGAGAGCGCGGCGGCACAGCCGGGATGAGGCCTTGGGCCCGGGGGAGCGGGCGGTCCGTCGTGCCCGCCCTCTCCCCGACCCTCCTCCGACCTCGGGGGGCTCCGATCCAGGGGACTGTGAGCGGGCTGGTGGGACAACGACGGGGGGGCGAGAGCTGCCTGGCGGCCGGAGGGGTTTTGTTGCGGAAAGTCTTCCGTAGGGGGGACATCCCCGGAGCAACCGTCCTGGGTACCCGGCCAGGTGGAGGCAGACCTCTCGGGGCTGCCCGAGCTACGGGAGTGACGTTTTAATGCGAAAGGAAAACTTCGTCGCCGAGAAGATCTCGCAATCTGGGAGGTCTCTGCATTTCAGTTCGGGCTTCTGGAACCAACCGACAGAAGTTGTGACCCTTCCACATCAGACAGCAGACAGTGCCCTTGTGTCCCGCTGGCGGAGGGGTGCCTGCGGGCGTGGGGGTTGCATAGCTGCAATTACAGAGCAGGGAGTGGGCAGAGGGAAAAGTCAAGCGTGCCCACGGTGTAGGTTATCTGGTTACGGTAATGAGACTNATTGTGCTTCTCGTGTGCCTGTGTAACGGGGTCAGACTGTGGGCGTTCGCTTTAAATGTGGCGCCGGCGTCGTGGTGCACAGGACAAGTGTGCTTTAATCCTATTTAATACTATTAAATATAATCATATTTAACCTGGAACAAGCCTTTCTTGGCCGTGCCTGTGTATCACATAGAATGTAGTTGTGTGGCATACAGAATGTAGTTGTGTATTTTACCTGTGTGCTTACTGGCTAAGACTTGCAAGCATTTTACTGTGGCTTCCTGCTAATTTGATGAAAAATCAGCGGTAGAAGGTAATAAACTGATTTTATACTCTATTTCTAAGGCATGTCTGCTTTGGCACTGGCCATTTCTAAGGCCCTGCTTTGGCACTGGCCATTTTAAAACCAGCTTTCTGCATGAACTGAAGAAGAGCACAGTCTTGACCTCCACTGTTTCCTTGCTCCAACAATACATCAATATAGGATATTCATCTTGAAAACTTTGGCCAAATATTGATTAGCAGTTGTTATTTAGAGTGCTTTTAGCAGGTAGTGGAATGCTGTCTGCTACTGAAAACTTTGCTCAAGAGCTGCTTTGTAGCTGTTGTGCACTGGGGCAAGGAGAGCCAGGCCTACACTGTAGTTCTGGGCTGGCAGTGCTGCATGTCTCAAATAAAGCAGGCAGGACAGGCACCAGCAGGGAGTTACCAGAAGGAATAGGAGTGCCTGAGGAGTCATCAATGTTGCCACTGCAAAGCTTGGGATATCAAAGGATTGGCAAGAAAACTTAAGGTTAGCATTGGATTTGTTGTTCATGTTTTTGAGATCTAGGATTTGCTCTAACTTTAGTACCTAGCTGGAGGTGTGCCTCTGGCCTAACTGTTTAAACCTCCAGATTCAGTCAGGAAGACTTCAAAAGCTGGTGAGAGAATGTCTAAATTCTCTAGCACCTTTTTATACATCTCATGGCTTTCAAAGTGTGTTTCTAGAAATTTGAATGTGATGAGAACTGAATGGATTTGTTTCTTTCATGGGAGATAATATTGGAACTGAACTCAGGTTTTCATGAGGTCTGAAGGTTTTTCATAAATGTGCACATATATGCCCTGTTAGTTTTCTGATCCTTCACCTTTCTCAGCTTATCTATTAGACCATCCTTTTTCCCTACAAGTCCAGAAGGAGTGCAGATTATTTTCTGTGGGCTGAATTGTTGTGATGCCTGCTTTGGATGTAGGGGTGACTTGGAAGGGTCACACCATGTTTTTTTAGCAGAGAGATGTAAGCAGTAGGCTTCTGTGGTACCTGTTGGCAAGCATTTCCAATGCCTTGGCCTTAGTAGTGCTGCTGGAACCCTTTTGGTATGGATCTTCACAGATTTATTATTTTTTTCCTTGTCATTTTAGAGGGTATTGGCCTTCTGAGCAGGTGCAAGTATTCTTAAACATCTATGGTTACTATTGCAGTTAGTTGAGATTGAGGTTACTAACTTGCAGTTAATAAGAAGTCACTTGGATATGCCTTCTGTTGTGCAGCTCTTTGATCAAGTGAAAGATGCAGCTAATGGTCTTGCTCTCTGGTTCTTGAGGCTGTGCTGGTATCCTGAGCACACTGGGCCTGCCTCTTGGTGGTGGCAAGCAAAGCCTGTTCACAGTAACTTTTGCTGTGAACACTGCCTTTAAGGTTGCAGATAACCTGAGAAGAGGGGAAAAAAGAATTAGAAACAGCAGAAGCAAAATTATTTGTTTCTTTAATACCTACCTACAAAATCTCTACCCCCAGCCCCCACCTTCTTTTTGTCTCAATTTGTAATTGTTTAGTAGTGAACTGTGTGCTTCCCTGTGAGATTTAAGTTCCATCTTTCTGCCTTCTTGTCCATAACAAGCAGAGGGAGGCCAAAAGAGGCAGTTATGTGTCCCCGTGTTAGCTTTGTAGGTTGCTTTTGCAGTCTGTTTAGCTGCTCTCATAGGAGTTTCGTGCTGTTTCTCTTTGTGTTGCTGTTGTGCATCCTCCTTGCAGTGAGGATTTTTAGTCTCTCATAAATGTCTGTGCTTCCCAGCTTGCTACCTCTTTGCTGCTGCCAACTACATGCTCTTTACAGCAGGTTGTGCACCTTTCCTTGCTGATTGCAGATGCTTTTCATATTGCTGTAATTGCTGCATCCATGAAATAGTTCTTTGATACAAACATGTACACCCTCCCCCAGCTCTTGCTTTCCTTGTCTAATGCCAGTCCATACGACCTGTGCTCTTGGGCAGTTACTTTAAATTTGTCTGTACTTTGACTCAGGAGTTCCTTCCCCAGCCATTTAGTTTTTGTTAGTTTTGCCCATCACAGAACAGTGTCTCTTAATATGAAGAGGTTTCTTTTTGTCACTGTTCTCCCTATGCTAGATTTGACAGTCTTTGCTCTCTGTGCCCTTCTCAACTTCCCCTATTTTTGCTTCATTTCCAGGAAGTGTTACAGGATAACTTAATTTCCATAAGGTGCTTTGCAGTTTGTTCTTCCTCCTGCTGCATATGGAATACATTGTCTATACCTAACATTGTAACACCAACTATTCTTCAGCTCATCTTAGAATCATGGAATGGTTCAGGTTGGAAGGCACCTCAAAGCTCAGCCACTTCCAGCCCCCTGCCATAAGCAGGAACGCCTCCCACTAGCACAGGTCACTCAAGACCTCATCCAACCTGGCCTTGAACATCTCCAGGGAGGTTATGGAGCACAGAAGACCTCCCTGGGCAACCTGTGCCAGTGTCTCACCACCCTCACTGCAAACAACTTCCTCCTAACATCCACTTTCAACCTCCCCTCTCACACTTCAAACCCATTCCCCTTGTCCTGGCATTCCCAGACCTTGTCAATAGTCCCTCCCCAGCCTTCCTGTAGCCCCCTCCAGTATCCTGGAAGGCTACTCTAAGGTCTCCTGGAAGCCTTCTCTTCTGCAGGCTGCAGAGCCCCAACTCTCTCAGCCTGTCCTCACAGCAGAGCTGCTGCAGCCCTCTCAGCATCTTGGGGGCCTCCTCTGGACTGGCTCTAACAGTTCCATGTCCTTCTTGTGTTGGGGGCTCCAGAACTGCACACAGGACTCCAGGTGGGATCTTACCCTTGGCTATCACACAGAGTTAACTCCTTGTTTTAGTCTTGCAACAAAGTTCCCTGTAACTTCTCAGCTGAAGGATTTGCACATTGCAGCCACCCAGTCTCACTGCAGTGTGTCTGCACTTTGGCTTTCCTGTGCTGTGTTCAGTGTCAGCTCCATTGAGAGTCTGTAGCCAAGCTATGTTCTGAGACTGCCAGGGGTCTGGATAGATGGGAATGCTGGAGACTGGGGAAAGGCTAGGGTTGCTTCAGAAGGAGAAAGAGTAGTGGTAGGAGTGGATTGAAGCCACAGGTGATGCTGAGTGCTTTAAGGCTGCGTGGGAAAGCTGGAAGGCAAAATGTAGTGGCAGTGGTGGCTGTGTGTTTTGTTGCCTCTGTCCCTGTGTATGTTCACAGATGCAAAGGAACTGACCCAACAGCTCGTAGAGTAGTCAGCTCCTCTGAGTTTGGTTTTGTGCTACCAGCTGTGTAGGTGAAGTGCTACCATGTGCTCCAGAGTCATCTTCACTCTGGGGTCTGCTTTCAGCTTGCTATAACTCGCTGGCTTATGAGCCAGGGCAGCCTTCAGCCAGGAGATACTTCACACCAGTGAAGGACTGGCTCCTGCTTTCTTGGAGAACAACATGATGTACTCTAGGCAGTAGTGAGCACATTGTTGGTGTGCTGGCTGCTTGTTGATGAGAGGTGAGCCTCACTGTATCCTTTGGCTGTTTCTGCTGTAGCAAAGAAAGTGGCTTGGACAGTGAATTGGTCTCATGCTGCTTTGAATTAAGCAAACATTAGTGGGAAAGTGAGAATGAAAAAGATGGTCATAATTTCCTCCATATGGTGCTTGATTAAAATTGCTGAATTTTAATTAGATATTTTAATTGGTTTAAAAAAAAATCTTTCTTTCTGACTGCCATGTTCATGAAGATTTGCTTGAGTTCTGTGTCTTTTGTACCCCCAAGAAACAAATCACTTCTGCCTTTCTTTTAGCAAACTGAAGAAGCTGAGTGAAGACAGTTTAACTAAGCAGCCTGAAGAGGTTTTTGATGTTCTGGAGAAACTTGGTGAAGGGTAAGTGCAGATAATTCAAAAGGGATGGGATCAGAGGGAAACTGTTACATGTATTGAAATATGTTAGGTTAGAGACAGTGACTTCCAGTGTCCTAAGCACTGCTTCTCTGCACAGGCTTTAATAACAAAGCAAATGCCTCAGTAGGCTTCCATGCTTCCCCAGGGGCATGGTGGAGTTCCAGCCTGTGCCTGATGACTTTGGTGGCACTCTATGATGGAGTGGCAGTTTTGGCAGACAGGGGAGAGCAGCTGACTTGCACTGTCCCACATGCCATCTGTGTCTCAACTGGAGAGATGTGAATTCTGTGGGTGGAAGGGATTGGCTGGAGAGGTGCACTCAAGAGTTGTGATCAGCAGCTTGATGTCCAAGTGGGAACAAGTGGTGAGTGGTGTTCCTCAGGGGTGGGCATTGGGGCTGGCCCTCTTTAGCCTCTCTCAGTGACATGGGTAGTGGATTGAGGCAGCCTCAGCACATTTGCTGTGTGTTGTGGAAAGGGATGCCACCCAGAGGGACTATCACAGCCTGCAGAGGTGCAAACCTTGTGAAGTTTAACAAGACCAAGTGCAAGTTTCTGCACATGGGTTGGGGCAGTCCCAAGCACAAATACAGACTGGCTCCATGAAGAATTGAATATGAGCCAGCAATGTGCACTCATAGCCCAGAAAGCAAATTGCACCCTGGGCTGTGTCAAGAGAAGCAGGTGAAGGGAGGTGATTCTCTCCTCCACTCTTGCAATGTCTCACCTGGAGTATGCCTTGAGCCCCGGGGCCCTCAGAGTAAGCAGGACATCAGGCTGCTCAAGCAGCTCCAGAGGAGTGCCACATTGATGACCAGGGCACTGGAGCACCTCTGCTATGAGGGCAGGCTAAGAGAATTGGAGTTGGTCAGCCCAGAGAAGAGAAGGCTCCAAGGACACCTCATGGTGTTCTTCTGGTATCTAAAGGGAACTGCTCAAGGCCAGGCTGGATGGGGCTTTGACCAGCCTGATCTAGTGGAAGGTGTCCCTGGCCATGGCAGGGGGGTTGCAGCTAGATGATCCTTAAGGTCCCCTCCACCCAAAAGCTATTCTATGATAGGACATTTATGCATTTTTGATGTCCCTTGTTCATTAAGGCAGCAAAGCTGCTTGCACCTCTGCTGGAGTTAGATGCACTCCACACTGAGGTTCTGATAGAACTGGGTGTTTTTCCAGCCTGGAAAACCTCTCAAACTTCTGCATAAAGATGTCTTTTGTGACTCTGAAGTTTCTGTGTGATGGAAATGAGCAGCAGCTTATCTTGTTTACAACATTTCAATCTTCCTTTTTTTTCTTTTGTAGGTCTTATGGTAGTGTGTTTAAAGCAATACACAAAGAGTCTGGTCAAGTTGTGGCAATTAAACAGGTCCCTGTGGAGTCAGATCTTCAAGAAATAATTAAAGAAATCTCTATAATGCAACAGTGTGACAGGTGGGTGTGAGTTCTGCTGCTGCTCTGAGAGCCTCTCTGGAAAGGGATTTGTGCTTGTGAATACAGTGGAAATATGCTGCTGCAGGCTTCACCTGGGAAATTAATGCAGTCTGTCTGACAGTTACTCAAAGGAGGCACTTTGTGGACCTTCTCCAAGAGCAGTGTGGGAAGCAGGGCAAGAGAAGGGATTCTGCTCCTTGACTCTGCTCTGGTGAGACCTCACTTCCAATCCTGCCTCCAGTTCTGGGGTCCCCAGCATAAGGAGGACACAGCTGCTGGAGTGAGTCCAGAGGAGGCCACAAAGATGCTCCCAGGGCTGGAGCAGCTCTGCTGTGAGCACAGGCTGAGGGAGCTGGGGGGGTGCAGCCTGCAGAGGAGAAGGCTCCAATAGCTGAAGGGATCCTGCAGGAAGGCTGAGGGGAAACTGTTCCTGAGGGTGTCTAGAGACAGGCCAAGGGGGAATGGTTTGGAGCTGAGGCAGAGCAGGGTTAGAGTGGAGCTGAGGAAGAAGTTCTCCAGTGTGAGAGTGATGAGAGTCTGGCACAGGCTGTTCAGGGAGAATCTGGCTGCCTCCTGTGTGGGGTTGGTCAAGGCCAGGTTGAGTGAGTCTAGTTGAGAGATGTCCCTGCCCATGGTGGGGATTTTGGAGTAGATAATCTCTGAGGTCCCTTCAACTGAGCCATTCTAGGGTCACAGAAGCTGTTGAAAGAGCAAGTACTTGCTTCTCCTTTGAATTGTCTGTGCATACTTCACTTGCACTTTGGCTTGACAAGCCCAAAGTTAGTATTTCCTATCTTGGGCCTTGTGAATTCCTGGTAACCTATTCCACATTTAAAGATCACTGAAGGGTTTTGATTTTTGTATATATATGTAGAGAGTAGTGCCTTTAGAATTTTATTAAGCAGCCAGACTTCATTCTAACAAAGCACTGGTTAAAGCTCATTGCAGCTGTAAAAAGGATTTGATTGCTCCTGCTCTTTAGCTGTGTTGGTGTGTGTCAGAGTGAGATCTTGTTAGCAGCAATTGTGATTAATGTTTTTAATTTGTTTTCTCTCTAATAATCCATCTACTTGTAATTTCTCTCCCCATCTAGTCCCTATGTTGTCAAGTACTATGGCAGCTACTTTAAGAACACAGACCTGTGGATTGTTATGGAGTACTGTGGGGCTGGCTCTGTTTCAGACATAATCAGACTTCGTAATAAAACGGTGAGTTGGGGGTTTTACATCAGAAATGTGGCACAGCTCTTAACTGGGTTAAGACTAGAAGCCAGAGTTATGAGACAAGGTCTTGGCTGGTGCTGGGGGGCCTGTCTGTGCCATGGCTCTTCAGGACAGTTCAGTTGTTCTGACTGTCTCTTTGTCCTTCCATCTGTGGAGTGATCAGCAGCAAAGCATTTTGGAATATGAAGATGCCACAAGTTTATTGAAAATCACTGATTGTGCAGGGCAAAAGGTGTGCACCTTGCAGTCTGTCAGCAGGCCATGGCTTGGAGATGGGCATAGAACTGTCTTGCTCCACTCAGTGATTAGGGAGTTCCCACTAGGAGTAGCTATTTGAGTGAATGTTTAATAGGTCAGTCCTCTTTTGGTGCCCTGTATGCACCTTGCATCACAGAACACTCACAAAGTCTTATTCCTGTTGTACTGGAAGGGAGAAAATTAGCTTTGTTGCCTCCCCCCAGTGCTCTTTTCCCTAGCCCTTGGAGAGCTACAAGTATCAAATCCATGCAGCTTTAGCCAGCCCCTCTCATACTTCTAAACCAGGCAATACATTTTGTCTCATCCTAAGGAGTTAAGTTTCATGAAGCTTAGGACAGCATGGCCTTCTTCCACACATGCTGAGTTTGAGTGGTTAAAGCTGGGATGGGTTTCTTGCTGTGTATTGTGGGGAGGAAATGTAGGAAAACTGCATGGGAAAAAAGTGTAATCTTTTCAAACTGGATCTTTACTCTGGAGGTAGTGAGAAAGGAAGTGACTGCTGTGCCACTGGCTTGAGGTGGGTTAGAGTTCTAATTTGGAAGTCATCTACTTGAGTCTCCCATTCCAGCAAGGTGGATTTTTGAATCAAACTTGGAAGTTCACTTAGGCTGATCAGGACTTTGCTTATCTGGGGTTTGAAAATCTGAAGAGGGCACTCAGCAGTCTGCCCACAGCCCTGAGGACTTCTTGTCTCTGACTGAACTTCCTTTGTGACTGCTTGTGACTGTTGCCCATTCTCCTTTGCCACTCTGAGGACTGCCTGGCTCTTTTTTTGGGTTATCCTCCCTGTAGACTGTTTAAGATTGCACTGAAGTGTTCACTCTCCTTCAGACAAGGCAAACCCTGCTCTGTCAGCTTGGCAGTGGTGTGCTCTAGCCTCCACTGCTGGCATCTCCAGTTTGTCAGCATTTCTTTTATAGTAGCCTGAACCTGAGCCTTGCCTGCTGTGAGAGTGTTACTGACTCATGGCCAGCTCAGAGCCTGTCCTGCAGCACTGCTGTCTGCACCACTGATCCTCAGACCACCCTGCTCGTGGCCTGAGGCTTTTCTGTCCCAGGTCTGAGACTCTGCCTTTGATCTGCCAGGTTTGTTGTCAGCCTATTTCCTCCAGCTTGTGGAGGTCCCTCTGAGTGGCTGCCCTGCCTTTTAGTGTATTGATGGCTCACCTCTTGTTTCATGACATCCCCAAACGTGGTAGAGTTGTAGCTCACTGTTCAGGCTGGTGATGATGTGGGAAGTCCCTGGGGATGGCTTGGGGGTTACAGTTAGAGATGGCTGTTGGCTAAATTCTGAGTCACTGTTGAGCCTGGTAGTTCAGCCAGGTGCTCTTTAACATGTTCCCCATAATTCCCCAGGACTGGCTGAAAAGAGATTGAGCCATTAAAGCTCAAATGAAGTTACATCCTCAGTTGCTTTTCATCCTCGCAGGGAAGTGGCCAGGTTACTTTGGCATGATTTCCTTCCAGGCCACTTGTGCTAGCTGTGTGTTGTTCTTTGTGTGTCTGTGAGGGTTTGCTCAGTCATACCCTGGAGCCTGAGGGTAAGCTGCCCAGCCTGCAGTTCCTCAGGAATGTTATAAGCTGATAAGAGCAGCCTTGGGTTGGCACTAGCCAGCACTGTGGCACCTTTGGATGTGGCTCCTCTGCTCTGGTGGACTTGTACTTCTCCAAGTCACTGGAGTAATTCCTAGCTCATTCCAGTTTGCTGCTGGGCAAAGACAGCTGAGGGCCACAGAAACCCTGCTGAAGACTGATGCAGAGAAGACACTTTGAGAAATGATGCACAAGTCCCCAGCAGGATGACTCTTTAGGAACAGGCCAAATTATTTCTTCCTTTTTTTTTCTGCCTACAGAACAATAAAAGCTCTTCTTGTCCAGTTTCAAACTCAGCCTAGCCTTGGCATTCCTAACTCTGTTCCTTAGTGCCCAGGCAGTTCTTTACTAATCTAGTGGTGCTCTTTATGCTTTGGGTTTTGTGCTTTAGCTGGGTCAGGAGTTCCTAGTTCACTCAAGATGGCTTCCTGCTGTGCTTGCTTCTTTTCTTGCATGTCAAGAAGGACTCTCTTCATACTTGGAAGAGGTTGCCCTTGATGCTTAACCAGCTCTTCAAGGTTCCATTGCCCTTTAGGGCAGCTTGCTTGAGGATCTCACTTACTAGTTCCTTTGACAAGCTGAGGTTTGCTACCTGGGAATCTGGTTCTGCTACTTGCATCTGTCACTTCCCTCCACAATTTAACCACCACCATCTCCACAGTTGCTTGCCAAGCCTGCCTCTTCCATCCCTGCTGAGTTCTTGCTCTACTCATGAGTTGCTGGTCTGGTGGAACATTTCCTGTGGTGGGCCTGTACAGGAGCTGCAGTAAAAATGAATACTGCTCACTTCAGAGTGTGCTTTTTTTGGGCTGTATTCTGTCATGTTGCCCTTCCAGCAGGTATTGAGGTGACTGACCCTCTGACCACCCTGCAAACACTGCCTTGTGTCAGAGGCTTCTTCTAGTGCTGAGGGTGGCATCATGGACTTCCCCTTTCAGATGGGGTGTTGCAACAGGTGCTGTGCTGGCATCCACCTTTTGGGCTCCCCTTCTGATTTCGACCTATAAACTCTGATCTGTACCTATCTGCCTTACCATATCTCAGTGGCAGTGAAGAAACTCCCTCTGGAAATCTGTCACAGAATCAGCCAGGTTGGAAGAGAGCTCCAAGCTCACCCAGCCCAACCTAGCACTCAGCCTCAGCCAACCAACCAGACCATGGCACTAAGTGCCCCAGCCAGGCTTTGCTTCAACACCTCCCTGGGCAGCCCATTCCAATGCCAATCACTCTCTCTGCCAACAGCTTCCTTCTAACACCCAACCTGAACCTGCCCTGGCACAGCTTGAGGCTGTGTCCCCTTGTTCTGTCTCTGGGTGCCTGGCAGCAGAGCTGGCTACAACCTCCCTTCAGGGAGCTGCAGAGAGCAATGAGCTCTGCCCTGAGCCTCCTCTTGTGCAGGCTGCACACCCCCAGCTCCCTCAGCCTCTCCTCACAGGGCTGTGCTCCAGGCCCCTCCCCAGCCTTGCTGCCCTTCTCTGGACATGTCCGATGTGTGGTTCCCTGTTCTCTCTTCCTCCACTTACCTGAAGGCTTTGGCTTCTGTTCCTGGTGAGCTTAGTTTAAAGCTCTTCTCACTGGGTTAGCAAGCCTGGTGCAAAGGTGCTGTTGACCTCCTTTGTCAGGCAGATCCTGTTTCTCCCCAGTAGTCCTCATTCCTCTGAGGATCCTGTGTTCATCAAACCATTAGTGCCTTGCTGCCAGCAGCCCTGCTGGAGGATGGTGATCTGCAGGTGCACCTGCTTGAGGCTTCCCTTGTGGTGGGCAGGACAGAGAAGAGTGCCACACTGACAATGCAGGCTGTTCAGGGTGTCCCTTGGTCAGCCCTGGGGCTGATGGGGATGGTGTGAGCAGGTGTGTAGCTTGGGAGCCTGTTTGGCATGCTGGTGAAGCTGCTTTCACACCAGGACTCACACTGCCTGTGCTGTCCTAACTGACCTGTGCCAGCAGCTTCCAGCGAGGATCCTGACATCATTCACACAGCTTTGTCAGAAAAGGACTTGGAGAACTCAACTAACTAAACCCCTGCTGGTCACAGCTGTGTGCAGACATGACAGCTGCTTGTCCTTGTGCTGGTGAATCATAGTTAAATTTGGTTTGCCTGTGCTACCTGTACTGAGAAGCTGAAGAAGCTCTGTGCAGCTGGAAGGCTCAGCATCTGCTTAGCCAGTTTAGTGCTGCCATACATGTATGGCAAGCTGGAACTTGCTAGTGAAGAATAAGGGCAAAGGAGTCCTACTTCCCTGTTCTAATCAATTCTTGATCTCCCTAAGGATGCTTATTAGTGCTTGCTGAGGATGTGGCTGGGGGAGTTGCCCAGATTTCCTGAAATAGCTTTCCATACGAGCCATGAGAGAGATTTTTAGATAATTTTGTGTTCCTGCTAGACTAGAAACATTTTCAAACTACCAGGAGAAGACTCTGATTTGTTAGTCCTACCCAGAATTATCCAGTCTGAAAATGCCCATTTAAGAAGAAGAAAAGGTAGAGTCTGTGCACACTAGAGTCAAGAAACCTTAGACAAGTTGTGTGACTGGGATTACATAGTCAGAAACACAGAGCTGAAAGGTGCCACTGCTGACCAGCAACTGGTGTCCCAGCAAAAGAGGGACATGGATCTGATGGAGTGGGTCCAGAGGAGGCCACAAATATGATCAGAGGCCTGGAGACCCTCCCTTATGGGGACAGGCTGAGAGGGTTGGGACTGTCCAGCCTGGAGAAGAGAAGGCTCTGGGGAGAACTTAGAGCAGCTTTCCAGTATCTGAAGGGGGGCTGCAAGAGAACTGGGAAAGCACTTTTTGCAAGGGCTTGTAGTGCCAGGATGAGAGGCAGTGGATTAAAGCTTGAGGAGGGCAGATTTAGACTGGAGATTAGGAAGAAATTCTTTACAGTGTGAATGATGAGACCCTGGAACAGATTGCCCAGGGAGGCTGTGGATACCCTTTCCCTGGAGTTGTTGAAGGCTACATTGGATGAGTCCTTCATCTAGTGGAGGGTGTCCCTGGCCATGGCAGGGGGAGTGTTGAAAGTAGGTGATCTTGAAGACCCCTTCCAACCTAAAGCATTCTGTGAAGAGATATTGCTGTGTTTATTGATTTATCTTTATCTGAGTGTACATGCAGCATGACTTGGGCTCTGTAAGAAGAGTTAACACTTCCTTCATAGGATCCTGTGCCTAGCTTGTTACACTTGAGTGAAACTGCTAATTCTCCTCTGCTAGTGAGTTCTTATTTCATCCATTAGCATAGCACTGACTTGTCCCCTTAGTTGTAAAATAGGAAGAAGGAGAAGGGATTGTGTCCATTAGATTGAGTCTGTTACTGGAAGTCTTAGACCAAGCCATGCCATCCTAAGTAATTCCAGTGTCATGGTTTGGTACTTGCCTCCAGACATGAGCTGTGACTTTGTTTGAAGAGCACTTTCTTCACACAGAGCATGCAGATAAGCTCAAAACCAAAGAAGTCTGAAATGTAATTGCTTTTAGAGTGAAGCTCAATGGAAATGGCTACAGGAGAGACTTGTTTCCACTGCCTGCTATAAGATTCCACCAGAATCTAATGTTGACCTCAGGCTACAACTGCAACCACAGCAGGTCTCTGAAGGTTTCTGCCTTAATTAATGTTCTACTTTAAAATATTACAAGTGGGAAAGGTATCTTAATGACTGTCATCTCCTCTTCCCTGCTCATTTGCTCGTGTCTCCTGCATCTCAGTCTCTGGTAGTCCAGCCTTGTCTTCACACAGATGAGGACCACTGGAGGTATGCAGTTATGGTTGGCGATGTTTGAGCTTTACAGCTTCTAGTGGAAGAGCAGTTATAGCCTGGTGCTTTTATTTGCCATGAGAGTGGACTTCCCTAGAGTGCTCGACCTAATCAAACTGTTTAGATGCAGTAATGTGATACTTCCTGGAAGCAGCAGGCTTAATATGCATGTATTACTTAGTGTAAAAAGAGCAGCTGGGAATGGACTTAGGCAGTTACAGCAATTCAGCTGACCCAGGCCCCTTCAGAGGGGCCCTGGGGAAAGAGAATGACTGTGAGCAGAAAACCTGTAGCTGAGTTGTCCCAACAGCTGCAGGGGTTGGCTAACGCATGCTGGCCTGTGTTAAGGCACCTCTAAGCCTCTGCTGTGCATGGCATCCATAGTCAGTTAGATGCAAAGCTGTCACTGGTTGGTCTTCTGAAAGGTGTGGAACACCTGAATTTGCTTGCTCCAAATTTCCTTTTTAAAGACTAGTTTCATGGCTGATGTTTTCATGGAGGCTGTGGAGTTGTTCACCTTCATCACCCATTTGAATATATAATTTGCATGTGCTTTGGATGATGAAGGATTTTAAGCTGCTTCATTGCTGACTCATATTTGGAAGGGAGCCCCAAGCCATCAAAGAGACACAGCATAGAGAACCAGAACTAGCCAAAGACACCAAGCAGAGAAATGCTCCACGAGATTTCCAATGAGCATTTTGGCACAAGTGGAAATCAGAAGCAAAGTAGAAAGATGATGACTGTGAAATTCTGGTGAAGTGCAAGGTGTGGAATGGGCTGTGCTAGTAGAACAATGATGCTGTATGTTTGAAAGCTAAGAATAAGAGAGACCTGTTTCAACAGGAAGCAAGATAATTGTGTGATTTGATCAGGAATAGTATGGTGTAAGAACCATGCATCTGGCCCAGGACAGAATATTGACTGCAGCATATTTCTAGTGTTAAAATACTGAATAGTTTTGATTTGCTTGTTGTCTGTGGTAGTTCTCACTAACATTACTTGCATGTCCATGCCAAACTCGGGTTACAGAGTACTGGAGCAGTAGTGTGCTGTGCCAAGGCACTGACTGGGCTGATGCTGCACTTGGCTGTGTGCTTTGTAAGCTGCGAGGCACTTGCAGAGGCACAGGCACTAAGCTCCGTGTGTGGTGCCTTTCAACCATCTTTATGATGAGAGCCTGAGATTTAGGGCAAAGAAGAGAAGAGGAATCGTTAGAAAGTATTGTGATGTAGATTTAAAGAGCTGGTTTGTGGCTTTGCAAGATTTCCTGGGTCACTTTGTGTGCAGCTTGGGCTGTTGTTTCTCCCATCAGTTGCTAGGCTCAGAAAGGGTTTCTGCATCAGGCTTAGGTTAGCTTATGTGCCCTGTAAGGAGCTGTATGTTGTGTTTTGTGGTGTTTTAAATCCCACAACCTACTGAAGAGAAATCTCTGCAGAGCCTCCTGAGCACAGTTTCTCCTAATGCTGTTTTGAGATGGAAGAGGACAGCAAGATGTATGCCTGCCTGTTGTTGCAAAGGGTCAGGTTTGGGGCCATGCTCAGGATTAACTGCATGGAAGTCTTTGGAGATGGAGGGCATTGGATTGCTTCTGCAGGGGGGTGGCTTTGGCTGAGCTCTGGCAGAAAGTGTTGCACTCAGCATGTCATAAACCACACAGTATTTGTTAGAGCTGAAACTGCCTGTAGTGTAGTCTTCAGATAATCACAGCTTTAGTGGGTCTGCCCTCAAACTGACTGGCTCTCCTAGTGAGAATTGTCTCTTTCTCCAGGCATCCTTACAGTTGACTGAAGTCCCTTCCTGACTGACTCCAGGTCAGGTAGAAGCTTTTACTCCCTTGGTGCCATGCCAGGGAAACCATCTTGTTGAAGCCATCTTGTTTTGAGCTGTGTGTAGCAGGGTTTTCAGTTCTGGCAGGCAGCACAAAGCTGCACAGATCAGAGGTGTGAGGTGTGGGCAGAAGACACTGCAAGGTCTCAGATGCCATGCAGGTGAGCAGTGCCTGCTGCGCCGCAGAGGCGCTGGCAGTGGAGCACGGAGCGAGCGGCACCGCGCTCTGCTCTCACGGGCACTGGGATGCTCTGGGTGAAGCACCGTGGGTACCTGCTTGGAAAGCAGTGCCAGCTGGGGCAGCTCTTACTCTGCTACATCCCTGACTGTGCTTGGAAAGCAGTGCCAGCTGGGGCAGCTCTTACTCTGCTACATCCCTGACTGTGCTTGGAAAGCAGTGCCAGCTGGGGCAGCTCTTACTCTGCTACATCCCTGACCGTGCCATGAATTGAATCAGGCAACTGGTTTGCTGGAAGAAAGGTGGCAGACAGGTTTGGTTCTGACTGGGGTCAGTTAGAGTTGTGCCGCAGAAGGGTGGCTCGGTGGGCACTGCTGTTGCAGGTTGCAGTGAAAGGAGGGACTAGAGCTTGGCACTGCTCTTGATATAAATAGATGTGGGGCTGTGCCCTGGGGCCCTACAACCAGCTTTTATGAGTCTGGTTAGAGACTGGAATAGGAAGGTTGTTCTGTTTGTTGAAGTAAAACTCACTATTAGTAACTGGAGTGCAGATCCCTTTCTCAATAACCAGTTTTTGCCTTTCTGCAGTCATTAGAGTGATGCTGAGTAGTTTTTTTTTGTTTCTCATGGGTTTTTGGTGGTGGTTTTTTGGAGAGAGGTGCAGATATGCACCAACACATTCAAAACTTTAACCTGTAAGGAATTTCTGTGTAGGTTTGGAAGAGTAGAGAAAAAGGGGAAAATGCAAGGCAGTGCTGCAGCCAAGTCAGAGTATTCATCTTCACTTTGCAGTTTGTTGCAGTTCCAAGAGTGTGTCAAGTTCATTTGCTTGGGTCTTATATTAAAGCATCAATGACTGTAGTTGAGCAGCATTTCAGCTGCCTGAATAGTTTCTTTGTATTTCTTTGAGCAGTTACATCACATGGAATGAATTGTGGGGGTGTGTTTTGCTTTTATTCTAGAATAAATGATGAAAATCTGAGAAGTGTTCTCAGAGAGGCTGGTACCTGCAAAAGATTGACTCTTTCTCTGATGCCACTGGGATTTGTTCCTATTGCACTGAAGATAGCTGTGCTGATGACTTGCTCAGTTGTCCATGTGTTGTAGTAAACAGATAAGTGAAGATATAGCTCAGTTTTATTTCCTTTTTTAATGAAAAACAGAATTATTTGGGTGCTGAGGAGTCTGTTGGCTTGTTGCCAGCTGACACCTGCAACTTATTGCTTCATTTGTCATAGTATGTGAATTCTGCAACATGAAGTAGTAAATAAGAGAAGCAATTTGGACTGCTCGTCCTGCAGCATCTCTGTATTTCTAGTAGGTGTTCAGTAATTAATTTCTTTTGCCTTTAAACCTAAAGACCTCTGTGATGTGCTCCATAAAAAGCCAAGCAAAGGGGTTCTTAGTGTTTCCTTTGTGATGCCTTTATAGACTTCAGTACATGCTCTTATCTCTTAATATGTCTTAGTTGTGTGGTAGTAGAATTTGTGCAGCAGTCTCAAGTCAACATCTAAAGCTTACTGAATTTTTTGATTGCTAGGCAAGGGAATATTGCTTATTTTGCCATCTGACCTGTATCAATCAAGCCCTTCTCTCATTTTGTAGCTTGCTTTCTCTGAGTTGTAGACATGTAGGAATTCTGGGCCTCTGCTCTGCTGACATGCCACTTGCAGCACTCTATCCAGTTCTGGTTCCCCCAGCGTCACAGGGACATGGAGCTGCTGGAGCAGGTCCACAGTTGGCCACAATGGTCAGAGGGCTGGAGAACCTCCCCTGTGGGTAGAGGATGAGAAAGTTGGGGCTGTTCAGCATGGAGAAGAGAAGGCTCTAGGAGACCTTAGAGCAGCCTTCCAGTACCAAAAGGAGGGACTACAGGAAAGCTGGGAAGGGACTTCTGACAAGGGCTTGTAGTGATGAGAGGAAATGGACTGAAGCTTGAGGAGGGCAGATTCAGACCAGGGATTAGGAAGAAATGATTTACAGTGAGGGTGGTGAGACACTGGCACAGGTTGCCCAGGGAGGCTGTGGGAGTCCCCTCCTTGGAGGTGTTCAAGACCATGTCAGATGAGGCCTTGAGCAACCTGTTCTAGTGGGAGGTGTCCCTGCCCGTGGCAGGGGGTTGGAACTGGATGAGCTTTGAGGTCCCTTCCAACCTAAAGCATTCTATGAATCTCTGAATTTGGCTGTCTGAATCAAGGTAGTAGATGGGAGGTTTGAGTTGTAAATGCTGTTGGGCCCATTCCTCTATTAAAACAACTGAGGTGCACTGTATGCATTAGTTATAATCATCAGTATGAAATGGTCCTGTTTGAAATACTTAAAATGTATCAACTCTACCTGTGTACCTGAAAATGATTTTGTGCTTTCCTGCAGCTAACAGAAGATGAAATTGCAACTATTCTGAAATCTACTCTTAAAGGACTTGAGTACTTGCACTTTATGAGGAAAATACATAGAGATATAAAAGCTGGGAACATCCTTCTTAACACTGAGGGGCATGCCAAATTAGCTGATTTTGGTGTGGCTGGCCAGCTGACTGTAAGTACCCAGGGAAAGAGAATTTAAACATACTCTGGTGTTCCTAACCATGTCCTTTTACATTTGTCTTTCTTCTGCCTTGAACCTGCTGCCTGAGCAGTGACTAGGGGTAGAACTAACATCCTACATCATGAGGAGTATATCATAAACTGCAAGGCTGTTCAGTTTCTAGTTCTCATAACCCAGTGTACTTCAAGTGCCTGATGATCCAGCTCTAAAGTTTTGCTTGAGGTTTGTGATCATTGTGTCCTTTTTGGCCTCTATATGCTGGTGGGCTAAATCTGTTTGATCTACTACCATCTTTTGGGTGGTTATCTTAACTTTTAAGTGCAGAATGAATAGCAAAGGGATCTGAAAATAAACACCCCTGTTTTAGTTCCATGAATCATATGCTTGCAGGATACAATGGCAAAACGAAACACTGTGATAGGAACACCCTTCTGGATGGCTCCTGAAGTCATACAAGAGATTGGCTACAACTGCGTGGCAGACATCTGGTCCCTTGGTATCACCTCAATAGAAATGGCTGAAGGAAAGCCTCCCTATGCTGACATTCATCCAATGAGGGTAAGTTTGTGTGGTACTGCTTTCATGTTTGTTTGTACTGGACAAAAACCGCAAACCAAACAACAGTATGTGTGCCCCCCCAAAGCACAACTGAAAGCACCACCCCAAACCCACCACTGCCAGCAAAGCAAAGAAACCAAACCTAAACCAACCCCCTGCACCTTACCCCAGACAACCAAGAACCCCAAACCTCCTCAGAATTTCAAAGTAGTAATCTTGGGATCAGAGTAGATTTAAGCTGGATGTTAGGAACAAGTTCTTTACCATGAGGGTGGTGGAACGCTGCAACAGGTTCCCCATGGAGGTAGTTGAGGCCTCATCCCTGGAGATATTCAAGATCAGGCTCAAGAGGACTCTGAGCAAGCTGATGTAGTGGAGGATGTCCCTGCTGACTGCAGAGGGTTGGACTGGGTGAGCTTTGCAGGTCTCTTCCAACCCAGACCATTTTATGATTCTCTGTTCATGGACAGAGTTCTTAAGAGTAAGGATTTTGCTTGCTGTCTTGCTTCCTATTCACTGCAGTTTGCCTCTGTTTTAAGTCTCATCTGTAAGATTCCAGAAAGCTTTTTTCTCCACTTGAGAGAGCTAAAGCAGTAAGTCTTTCATTAACCAGAAATGTTGTAGTGCCTATTCCATACTGTACCTGCACTTGCAGAGATCCACAACAGAGGCCATCCTCTGAAAGGGAGTTAGGAAGTCAAGATGACCTGATGAAGGATTCAGAATTGCCCTGTGTGAGCACTGCTAATATTAATAACCCTTGGGAGCTTTTAATTTGTTAGTGATTGCAACACCTCTGCTATGAGCACAGGCTGAGGGAGCTGGGGGTGTGCAGTCTGGAGAAGAGAAGGCTCCAAGGGGACCTGACTGCTGCCTGCCAGTGCCTGAAGGGATCCTGCAGGAAGGCTGCAGAGAGACTATTCCTGAGGGGGTCTGAGACAGGCTAAGGGGGAATGGTTTGGAGCTGAGGCAGAGCAGGGTTAGAGTGGAGCTGAGGAAGAAATTGCTGAGTGTGAGGGTGGTGAGAGCCTGGCACAGGCTGCCCAGGGAGGCTGTGGCTGCCTCCTTGGTGGGGGTGTTGCAGGCCAGGCTGGATGAACCTTGCTGAGAGGTGTCCCTGGGCATGGTTGTGAGGTTGGAGGAGATGAGCTCTGAGGTCCTTTCCAACCTGAGCCATTCTGGAACTCTACAGATTTACTTTTAAAAAATGTCAATAGAATGTTTTGCTTTCTGAGGAGGAGCAGTTATAAAGGAATTGCCTGGAGAAGTTAATGGAGAGCAGTGTTTAGGTAGAACTCTTGCCACTGTTAGTCATGCTTGTGTTTTGTTAAATGAACTGTAGAAGAGCTACACTGATTGCACTGAGCATCAATAAATAGTCCTCCTTCAGCTGTTGAGAGCCTGTTTGATGTGATGAGGGCACTTTATGTTGCTCCAAGAGATTAATCTGTTGTTCCATGTCTGATCTGGTGCATCAGATGGTGTGAATACTTGGTTCTTTGGTTTGACTGACTTTTGTTGGTGTCTCCTGTGCCAGGATCTTAACGTGAGTGCTGACTGCCTTGGTGTGTTTGTGGCTGTGATACACCCTGTCTGCCATGCTTCCCTCTCTGTATATTTCAGCCATCATGCCCTGTGCCATGCAGGCTTTGCCTGCTGGGCCTGTGTGATTGCAGCACATACCACTGCACAGGTGATCCACAGATGTGAGGTCTGTGGTGAAGTCCACCCCTGCACCCCCAGCCCATCTGTGTGTTGCATCCCTTCCTTGCTGGCCTGAGGCATCGTGGGGCACTGAGCTAGAAATGATTCACCCTTACCTTGCCAGTCCAGATCTACCTGTGCCACTCTAATCTTAACAGCTTGATCTACCTGCTGGTTGTTGTGATGTTCTGCAGTGGCTCAGCTCCTGGGTGTCCACAGGGTGTACTTTGACCACTGCATTCCCTGCCTGAGCAGCAATATCTTGCCACAGTTCAGCTGCCCAGATGGGTTTACCTCTGCACTGCCAGTTGTTTGTCTTCCATTTGCCAGCAGCCTGGGAACTGGGGAAGAAACACAAGTGGCCTGGAACAGGAACCTTTCCAAACTCTAGAATATATCACAAGTCCCACAGCCAAGCTCTTCCTGCCATACAGTGAGCATAGTGTAGGATGTAGGATCAAGCTTGCTCTGTGCCCCATCCCTTGTCCCTCCTGTTGAGGTCATTCAGCTGAAACCAAACAGTGGGGTTCTTAGTTTTTTCACTGTATGTGCTGTTTGGAGCAGAGATGTTTGCTGAAGTTTGATGGCAGCTCAGTTAAAGCTAGTGAGTGTTTTGCACTTGGGAACATTATATAGTCCTGGAAGCACAGCTTAGTAATTTTCCTGCGCCATGTTTTTGTTTTTTTAATGTGTGATTTAAAGTTACTGTTCCATCTGAAAATACTCAGGCAAAAGAGGTATCTCTGAAGCTTGTTACTGATGAGACTTTAACTTAAGATGAAATAACATTTGGAAATACTTTGAAGAACTATTGATGACAAATTAAATAATTTGCTCATGCTGAGGTTTTTGGTTGTGTCCAGTTCTGGGCCCCTCAGGCCAAGAAGGAGCTCAGGGCACTGCTTGAGAGAGTCCAGCCCAGAGCCCCCAGGCTGCTGCAGGCAGTGAACATCTCCTGTGGGGCCAGGCTGAGGCAGCTGGGGCTGGCAGCAGAGGAGCCTGAGGGCTGCCCTCAGTGCTGTGCTAAAGATGTGCAGGGCAGTGTCAGGAGGACACAGCCAGGCTGTGCCCAGGGCTGTGCAGTGACAGGCCAAGGGGCACTGGGGGCAAGCTGGAGCAGAGGAGGTGCCAGGGGAACAGGAGGGGAAACTTTGTCCCTGGGAGGGTGGCAGAGGCCTGGAGCAGGCTGCCCAGAGAGGCTGTGGAGTCTCCTTCTGTGGAGCCTTTCCAACCCCACCTGGTTGTGTTCTGTGTGCCCTGCTCTGGCAGGGGAGCTGCACTGGCTGGTCTCTGGAGGTCCCTTCCAACCCCTGCCATTCTGTGGTTCTGTGTGACCCTGATTTTGTTTTCACATCACTACATGCAGTTGCACTAGCTGTTGAAAGGTGAAAACTGTGTTATCAGAGAGGACTTTTATATGCTTGCCTATAGCTGCTTGTAAATCAGAGGTCATTGAGTTTGAAAGCTTGTGAGGCTGTTTAATTCCTGTAATCAAATGAGTGCTATCAAAAGCCAGAGTAATTTAACACAACAATTGTGGATTAGGTTGAACATGTGTTCTTGTTAATAAATTAGGTTATGCTTTTTAAGAGCCTGTATGGAGTTGGTGATCCTCTACATTTGATACCTCCAGCTTTCCTTCGTTGTTATTAGTGAGTTGTTACAGTGGTTAACAAGAAATACACAGATGGAAGCTGCAAGAGTTTTCCCAGTGTCATTTGATACAGCTTCACAGGGCTCTTGGGCACATGCAGATGCTTTCTACTTTGTTTTAGTTGTGACATAGAATTGATACAGGCAAGCATGAAAGCTTGGGCAAATTTTCATTGCTTTTTCTAGATGTTGCCTGAGTCCTGTGGTATTTATGTAAGGCAGAGTTTTGTTCCTTGGGAATGCATGTTGGAATTGCCATGTGAGCTGTTTTGCTGTAGGCTGGTTGGCACTGCCACAAAGGTAATGCACTGCCAGTAGGCCATTTCCTTGTCAACTGCATTTACAGCTTAATAGAAATGTTACATGACTTCTTTAAACAAGTGTTTTGGCAGAGAGGAAACAGCAGATTCCATGCAAACAAGCATAGCTTCCTCTGCTTAACCACACTCAGCTACTCCAAAGAGCTGTACTCCTTTCAGCTGGGAAAGAAGGAAAAGTAGGGGGTACAGGATGGAATTTCAGAGGGGAAAGCCAGCAGGAGCCTTCTCTGTGTTAGCACATTGGGCTGCATGGGTGTCAGCAGTCTATTTTGTCTTTCTGCTGCAAACCTGAGTCTCAGCAGAACCTGCAGTTGTCATACTTGGTTTGAGGCTCAGAGGTCAGTGCCATTGCCCAGCAAATCTAATGCTTCATTCCCATCAGGGTTATGGAATGCCTCTCATGCTGAGTGTCAGGATCCTTTTTCTGCTCTTGCTGGTGATGGAAAGTGAAACTTCTTTGGTGAAAACTCAGGAGAGAATCCAGGAGTGTTTTAAAGGAGGAAGAAATACTCTAAAAGGTGGTGAAGCAGCCACTAGGCAGAGGAAGGAATTTGCTGACAAATCAAAAATAGCTCATAGCCAGATAACTTAACCCATCTAGCAGGGCTCAAAGTGTGTTGATTGCATTAACTGGGGTTAGAGTGGCTAACCCTGCATCTGCCTCTGGCTGCTCTGCTGGGATGAGCAATTACCGAGTCGTAGTGGGGCTAATTAAAGAGGACTTCAGTGTGGTTGTAGAGCAAGGGTCAGCTGCAGTGACCTTGTAATGGCTGTGTTCTCACGTCCCCCCTTGGCTGCAACGTGTATGCTGTCCTCTAGTGTCCCACCACTGCCCGGCTTTAATTAAAGCCATCAGCTGCTTTGTTCAGTCTCTCCTTTGCATGCCTTATCTTTCTTTAGTATTTCTGGCTTCCTATTTTTAATTTTGTTTTTTTCTTTTTAGTTGCTTTCATTGCCTCTACTGGAAGCATAAAGATTGGCACCGTTTGGTGTGGTAGTTGCTTTTTGGTAACACCCCTTTAAAATACCTCTTGTTTGCTCATCAAGCCCTGATCTCTAATTTGTCCTGTAAAAGAGTTGCTTCTGCTGGAAGATACTTTAAGCTGCTCAGTTTTCACTCAGTTGTGATCCACACGCTGCTGATATTTCTCTTTGGTAAGAAGCAGGGTAACAGCACTTTGCCTTGAAGCTGACCCCAGACTTTAAAAGTGGCTGTGCCTCAGGCCCTTCCTCTAGGAGCACCAACACTTCTCCTTTGTGTTTGTGCAGTGACAGGAGTGCTTATTGTGTGGTTTTTATGATCAATGCTAAGTGTGGGCTGCTGGTTATTGAGACAGCCTCTCCTTAGCCAGGAGCTCCTGACCCTTCTGTTAAACACACACAGTGTTTTTGGTGTTGGGTAAAGGAACTCATGTTCTGAAGAGTTACCCTGACAGGAGCCTGCTAGAAGGGAGCTGGAGTAGTTGCAGGAGCATGCAGAAGGGCAGGAGAAGTGGCTTGAGTGGAGTTGCTGCCTTTGGCCATGGCTGTGCACCTGCAGACCAGCTGTACTTGGAGACTTGTAGCCCAGGCTCCTGGACCAACTCTGAAACTGCAGTCTGTGTCTTACAGAATCTGCTCTGCTTTGGGAGGCCAACACTTGCTGACAGGTTGGTGTGCTTCAGGTAAATGTTGGTAGCTCTCTTCCAAGAAAGCCCTGAGCAACCCCAAAGCAAACCCCAACCTGCCTGCCCAAACTCTTGCTGCCTGCTTATCAGGCAGCTGCAATAATTCCCTAATGCCCATGGCTATGGTGTGGAAGGAGCTGGTGGTAGATGTTTTTTCAACACTTCCCCTATTGGCCTTTGTTTCCTTCTGGTGAGGTTTGTTGGAAATAGACATGTGGGTATCACATGTTCTGCAGTGAATTAGAGGAAGCCAATTTGAACTGCTTCCATTTGCCTTAAGTCCAATCATGATATTTATTTTTCCATGGCACTTACCCAGATTATCCATGCCTCCCGCTTAGCCTGTGTCATTTCCACTCTGCACTAATCTGTTTGTAATAACCTCTTATTCCTGATGTATCCTAGAACAATCTACCCTTTCCCAGGTTTTTTTATTCTCACCATACTGCATTAAAACTGGAGACTGAAGTGAGAATGGCTGCTTTTTAAGGCTGCAACACCCAAGGGAAGGTGTCCTGTCGAGCAGCACTATCTGATTGAGATCAGTGTTTCACAGTCCCTGAGAAAGTAGTTTCCTCTCTGCCTTTTGTGCCAGAAGCTGAGGAAAGGGGAAAAGAGAAGCCTCTTCTGGAGACCTCAGATGTCGTCCTGCGTTGTCCCTTGTGCTGCTTCTCTCCAGCAGATGGACTCATCTCGCTGGTTTCTGTTTTCCTTGAGAGCTCACCTCTCTCCTCTCAGCCTTACTGCTTGCCATTCAGAGCAGGCTTATAAAAGTATATTAGATGGCTTCTGCTTATCTGTAGCAAAGAGGTTAACTGCTAAAGGGCCTTTTCCTTTTGAGAGCACTCTGAGGCAGTTGTTAAGTTCTCACTGGCAATGTTGCTGTTTCTAGACAGTGAACTAACAGTTAAAGGGATTTAAAATACACATTTTTGATTGCACATTATTGTTTATTTTGCTACCCATTGAGTATCATGTGCATAGCAGAGAGCTGTGATATGACTCACTGAGTGCAGTTTCTCAGGAAGGTCATACCTCTTCGACCTCTCTGCTGTGCATTCTGTCTTGTGATAGCTTCCTTACCATAAAATACCCTCTGTGCTTTTAGATAACATAGCACAATCTCTGTTTTCAAGTAGTTAGCTCTTAGGGCTGGGGAGAGAAGCGTGTGAGACGCAGACACGTGTGGGGGTGGCACTCGGGGACCTGGTTTGATGGCCACGGCTGTGCTGGGTGGGTGATTGCCCTCTGAGGTAGGTAAAGGACAGCTAAACCGTCACCAAGTCACTCAGTTCACTTACAGAGCTAACCAGGTTGGAAAAGGCCTCTCAAATCATCCAGTCCAACCTCTCACCCAACCCTTCTAATCGACTAACCCATGGCCCTAAGTGCCTCACCCAGCCTCCTTTTAAACAGCTCCAGGGGTGGTGACTCCACCACCTCCAAGGGCAGTCACTCTTTCCATGAAGCCTTGATGAACTTGGATCTCTTTTCCAACCAAAACAACTAAATGATTCAATTCTATGAACACCTGCAGTTCTTAGAGTTTTAGAAATGCATGTGGTTATGAGAACAACAACAAAGTGACTTTTCCCTTCCTTTGGACCTTACTGTGTCTTGTCTTGCTCAAAAGAATCTCATTTCTCAGGAGCAGACTTCTGTGTGTACTGTCTCACACAATGTCATAGCCATTCCAGATGCATAAATAAGAAGTGATTGTCTCCTGTGTAGGATGTGTGTGTAATGTGTGCTTCCAGTGGAGACCTGAGGCACTGATGTGATGTGGTTGAGACAGTAGACTGGAACTGGAGGAGCATGTCTTGCTGCAGGCTTCCCAAGGAGCCTTTGGACCTCTCTAAGCTATAAATGGATTCCCCCCCCCCCCCCAATTTATTTAAACGGNTGAAAAGTGCCTGGCTCCCTCCTCCTGACAGCCACCCTGCAGGTATTCATAGACATTGATCAGGTCCCCTCTCAGCCTTCTGGGCTCCAGGCTAAACAGCCCCAGGGCTCTCAGCCTTTCCTTGTGAGAGAGATGCTCCAATCCCTTCAGCATCCTTGTAGCCCTCCATTGGGCTCTCTCCAGTAGTTTCCTCTCCCTTGTGAACTGGGGAGCCCAGAACTGGACACAGTATTCCAGGTGTGGTCTCAGCAGGGCAGAGCAGAGCCTCCCTGGATCTGCTGGACACACTCTTCTTAGTGCACCCCAGGATCCCATTGGCCTTCCTGGCCAGCAGGGCACATTGCTGTCCCCTGGAGAACTTCTTACTGACCAGGGCCCCAAGGTCCTTCTCTGTGGAGCTGCTCTCCAGCAGGCCAACCCCTAGCCTGCACTGGTGCACAGAACTGTTCCTCCCCAGGTGCAGGACTCTGCCCTTACACTTGTTGAACTTAATGAAGTTCTGAGTGCTTGTGCTGTGGTAAGTCTTTGCCTGAGGTGTGATTCCTAAGACCCTGCTCAAAACTTGGCTCCTTTCAACAAGGCTTCTGGAACTGAGATGATAACTGAACTTGCACATCTGTACTAGTCCTTTGTTTTTTTGGTGAGCAGATACCTGGTGTGCATCCCTAAATGAGGTATTGGCATAAACTTTGCTTCACCCTTAATATTTAGCTATTAGACCTACTGATCTCCAAGAGCATTGCTGCTGTTGGGAGTTGAAAATGCTGCAGTTAGTGCTTGCTGTAATTGCAGTGAGAGTTGCACTGGGCTGCTTATTTCGTCAGCATTCTTTACTGGGTGCATCAAAGCAGATTTTCTTTGGGTTACTCTGTTTAACTTGAGCAAATAAATTTGTAAGTTGTATGGAATATGTTTAAGGCAGCAATGTAATTTTTACTAGGTGAAAAGAGCCACTTAGACACTTGGCAGTTCTGTCAGCTTGATCTTAATGCTCACTGTGGTTGACTTCTGTTTAGCAGTGGGCTGAAAGTAAATGAATTGCAGACTGTGATCCTGTGGAAATATCATTGTCAAAGTTGCACTTGTGGCTCCTGGGCACAGTGCTCTTAGAGCTGCAGAGATCCTCCTCTATAGTTTGCTGTTTGTTTGTCTTTTCAAGATGAATGTGGATCTCCAAACTGAGAGCTCTGAACTGTGATTTTAGTGAAAATGTGCTCAGTGTTCACTTGTGTGTATAGGGTGATCTAGGGAAGGTTCAGCTGCTTTCCTCCATGGGCTCCTGCTCTCTATAGGTACAGATGTAGAACCTTTTCAGGTAACTTCTTCTTTTAGCATTTCAGGTCTGCAGGATTCACAGAGGAAGCAAACTTCAAAAGGATTTAATTTGCTTACTTGTGAGGAGACCTTCTGGACTTGCTGTAGAGGACCCAGTGTGGGGAGTTTCTGTGTCACCCCAGGCAAGTAGCCCTGGGGTATACTTCAGTTTCTTGTGGTACAGAAATTGAACTTAAAAATGGGAAGAAATTCTTGGAGGAAGGTTACCTCAGCATAGCATTTCAGTGTCAGTACCTATATACCAGTCCCCAAAAGATAAATGGAGTAAGAGGAATAGTGGGATGTCCTCAGACAAATGTAGAGGGGTCTGGCTACAACATACACGAACTGAAGCTGTGACAATGACTTGAGTTTCTTAAACTGCAATCAGTAACCCAGTGCTGGCATTTACCAGGTTGAGCTGCATGTCTCATGCTGCTGCAGGGATGTGCTAGCATGGCAGCATCCTGTTCCCAAGACTTGAGAGCTTGCTATGCAGAGGAGTAGCAGCCTTCAAGCCGGCCTAGTTCCCTCTGGAGAGGCTTTTCTGTCCTGCTGTGGTCCAAGCATGGTAGGAAAAAAGACTGTGTCCCCTCTGGAAAACTTAGGGTTGATTAAATGTTTTCTCCCTAATACTGCAAGGAACTTTTTGAAGAGATTCTTGCCACGTTGCTTTGTCAAGTGCCTGTGCTCCCTCTTCCCACAGAAAAGGCTGGCAGGTTTCTCTGAGAATGCAAACAGCATAAAGGGCTGGATGCAAACAGTAGTTCAGCTCTCTTCCAGTAGAGTCACAGAGGGGGCAGAACTGACCTGGTAATCTAATTTCTTTTACTCAAGATGCTGCCTTGTCAATATCTGACTCTTCATAGAGAGGCAAAATGACATAGAGCAGGACGTAAGGAGCAGAAGAGAGTGAAGATGGGGATAAGGGCAAACAGGCTTGGAATGAGGGGTGTGGAGGGTGTCGCACAAGGAGCAGCTGAGGGAGCTGGGGTGGTTTAGTCTGGAGAAGGCTGAGAGGAGACCTCATTGCTCTCTGCAGCTCCCTGGAAGGAGGTTGGAGTGAGGCTGGGGTTGGTCTCTTCTCCCAAGGGACCAGTGAGAGGGCAAGAGGCAATGGGTTTGAGTTGTGCCAGGGGAGGCTTAGGTTGAACATGAGGAAAAGCTTTAATGAGAGAGTGGTGAGGGCTTGGGAGAGGTGCCCGGGGAGGTGGTGGAGTCTCTGGAGGTGTTGAAGGAGATGTACTGTGGTGCTCCAGGATATGGTTAGTGGTGATGGTAGCTGGGTTATGGTTGTGCTCAGTGATGTTGAAGGCCTTTCCAACCTTAGTGATTGTGTGGCTCTCTGATCCCAGGTTTGGCTGCCCGTGTGCACAGACAGCAAACGCTGATCTCTTGTGTGTAACGAAGTAGCAGGAGCTGAGAGTACTTGAAATTTGCACTGGAAGTGGGGTTTAATTTGAATTAAATGGGAAACATTTCTTTCATGCTTCTGAATGAGGATTTAATTAAAATGAAATTAGTTCATCTTTTTAGACTTACTCCTGAATAGGAAATTTGAAACATGCTGCAGTTGATGGTTGGTTTTCTCCGACTTTGATTAATCACTTTCAAAGTAAAGCAGAGGATCAGTGCAGTAATTTCATAATTACACACAAGTGAATTCACTTGAAACTTTAACTAAACTGTAAAGGAAGCTTGATCTTGCTGAATTTCATCTAATGCTCTGTATTGCTGCAACCAGAGGAGTGTGGCCAGCAGGACAAGAGAGGGGATTCAGGCCCTTGACTCTGCTCTGCTGAGACCTCGCCTCCAATCCTGCCTCCAGCTCTGCTCTCCCCAGCAGGAGGACACAGAGCTGCTGGAGTGAGGCCAGAGGAGGTCACAAAGACGCTGCAAGGGCTGCAGCAGCTCTGCTGTGAGCACAGGCTGAGGGAGCTGGGGGAGTGCAGCCTGCAGAGGAGAAGGCTCCAGGGGCACCTCAGAGCTGCTGCAGTGCCTGAAGGGATCCTGCAGGAAGGCTGCAGAGAGACTGTTCCTGAGGGGGTCTGAGACAGGCCAAGGGGCAATGGTTTGGAGCTGAGGAAGAAGTTGTTGAGTGTGAGGGTGGTGAGAGCCTGGCACAGGCTGCCCAGGGAGGCTGTGGCTGCCTCCTTGGTGGGGGTGTTGCAGGCCAGGCTGGCTGAGGCCTTGAGCAGCTGAGTCTGGCTGAGAGGGGGCCCTGGGCATGGTGGGGAGGGTGGAGGAGATGAGCTCTGAGGTCCCTGAGCCATTCTGGGATTTTATGGTCCTTTGTGTATGAATCAGGTTCTTAGCAGTGCTAAGCTGGGGAAAGGGCCATAGCAGCATTCTTCCTGTTTGATTGCAAGATACATAGTAGGGAAATGTTTGCCCTGGGAATACTGTTTTGCAGAGGTGTTGGAACAGTGAACAGAGCCATGAAACTGATGGAAGGATTCTTGGTGACATAAGTGAGTGCTGTATCAAGCCCTACACGTGTAAACATTGCTAAAGGTTATTTGGTAGAGCTCAGTGTGGGTAAAGGTTTGTGGCACACACTGGTGGTGAGTGCAGCACAAGTTACCACAGTTCTCTCCTGGCTGCTTTCTCCCTGGGGAAATGTGAAAAAACAACAAGCAAACAACCCCTCAACAAAACAACTACCTTAGAAGCTTTAAAGCTCTGTGGATCTGCTCCTGTGTCCTCTTAGTAAATCTGTAAACACAGATCAAAGTGTGGAGCAAAAGATTTTGCAAATCCCAAGAAAATGTGGTTTGCAACTAGGCAACTGGTAATAAACCGTCGAGGTGCATTGAAACTACAATCACAATTGCACTCTTACAAGACTTTGTTATCAAGTACAGACATCCTTACCTGAAAAAGCTTTCCCATTGTTTGTGCACATCATTTTCTGCTTGGCTTCCTCAGTTTCTTCTTAGCTGGCACTGTGGACTTGGAAAATCATTCAGCAAGGTGTTTATGCTCGGGCTTAGGAGAAGTCCTTTCGCTAAAGACGCTGCAATACTCTGCAGAATATTGTCAAATACACCACAACCTTGAAGCCCTTGAAGTGAAGAGCTGTAAATATATTTACTACATGTTTCCTTTTTTGTTTCTCTCATCTTGCAGCAGGGACACCAAATGAGAGAGTGGATTTTTATTCCGAGGTTTGGCAGCCAGCTTTATTGAGGAGGAGGGAATTTTGTGTATGGCTTTGAACTGAAGTAGGCCTGTTTGGCTTTTTGTGTGTGACCGGTGTCTTTTAAGCCAAGAAAGGACTCAGTAAATAGTTTTAAGAGGTTCTTGGAAGCTTGAACCCACTTTTATTTATGGAAGGGAGGTGCAGGTTCACTTTTCCCTTCGCCTTTGACACGTTTTCAGTCTGCGCAGCTAAGCTGACTGGGAGGAAGTGCCCTAAAGAGACTCGATTCTTATATTGCCAAATTCCTACCACCTCACTACACTTTGGAAAAGCAGCAGTGTGTTTTCTTGGGGTTTACTTAAAGGAATATTTATTTGATTTTTCTTTCATGATGTGGGAGAAAACCACAATCAAATTAGGAGGAAAATATTCGGGTTCTGTTGCTACTTAGTGTGAGATTTTGAAGCGCTTTAAGGCTGCCTTGGGCGCTCGCTTCGTACAAATCCTCAAAGCTGCTCAGGCTGAGAGGAAGGTAAAGCTTGGAATGAAGAGCATGTGTACACTGTTTCTGGCCTGGTGTTACATTGCCTTAAAATGTACACTTGGTCATTTTGAAAGATGCATATTTAATGGCAGAGATGTATTTATTTAAAAAGCAAGCTCGCCAATCAGTCTACATTTGTTTCAGTTAAAACTTGATGGTCTAAAGACGGCTTAGAATCCTTTTCTTGTGACCAAGTATTGTCAGCTTTGTAGTAGTATCGGTTAAAAAGTTTATGGAAACTTTGTTTTAAGGTGGTTTAGGGGAGAGCTAGGTTTGAGTTTGGGTTGGGTGGCACCTGTTTTCATTTTGTTTCCCCAGCAACACCGCTGCTATCAAAAATTGCCCCTAGACCACCCTGCCTTTGGAGAGGAATGAAACCAGCCTGGCTTCTTTGTTCCAGCCTTTTGCTGACTAAATGCTGCAAGCTTACCACACAGTCACTGGTTTGTGAGCTGGTGTGCACTAGTGGCTGCAGTTTGCTGTTCTTTGCCAGTGCCAGTTTGTGGTGTTCCTCTCATTTAGATATGCATCGGGAGACCCTCGGCAGAGCTTTTAGCATCCGTGGTGGAAAAAGCTGTGTGGAAGCTGCAGAAGAGGAGAGTGGCAGTTCAGTTTGTAGATAGCAGCCTCTGGTTTTGAAGCTGCATAGGTACAGATTTTTATTCCAGGCCTAAGGTCTCATTACTGGTGTTCCCCTGGGAGAGGAAGCAAGCCAAGAGAGGTGTTAGTTACCTCCAGATCTCTGCTTGCTTCTGAACCTCTTTAGCGTGTCTAAGAATTCATGTTGGCTATGAAGAGCATACAGCTCATCTTCCTAAGGCTCTGGCAGACCTTGGAGCAGCCTTCCAGTACCCAAAGGGGGACAGCAAGAAAGCTGGGAAGGGCCTTTTGACAAGGGCTTGTAGTGCCAGGATGAGAGGCAGTGGATTGAAACTTGAGGAGGGCAGATTTAGGCTGGAGATTAGGAAGAAGTTCTTGATGGTGAGGCTGGTGAGACTCTGGAATGGGCTGCCCAGGAAGGCTCTGGATGCCCCCTCCCTGGAGGCGTTTTTGTGGAGCCCTGGAGGCCAGGCTGGATGAGGCCTTGAGCAACCTGGGCTAGTGGGAGGTGTCCCTGCCCATGGTGGGGGATTTCAAACTAGATGATCTTGAAGGTCCCTTCCAACCCAATCTATGCATCTCAGATATTTCAAGTCTCAATGCACTCTCAGTTTCTGCTTCCTGTTTCAGGAGTGCAAACGTGGACATAATTCTTGCAAACACTGCTTCTTGTTCCCTGCCTGCCTGCAAACCTCTGCTCTGCCAGCAGAAGCCTCCTCTGCAAAGCATATCCCTCAGCTCCATCCCAGCATTGTGCTGCTGTGGCTGTAGGCTTGGTGAGAGAGGCAGCAGCCCAGGGTGCTCTCAGCTGCTGCTCCTTTTCCCAGCTCGCCCCCAGTGCCCCTTGGCCTGTCACTGCACAGCCCTGGGCACAGCCTGGCTGTGTCCTCCTGACACTGCCCTGCACATCTTTAGCACAGCACTGAGGGCAGCCCTCAGGCTCCTCTGTTGCCAGCCTCAACTCCCTCAGCCTGGCCTCACAGGGAGATGTTTCTCTCCTCTTGAAAGTGTTCTGCTGGGGTTGGACCAGGTGAAGTCCCTCCCAGCCCCTATCACTCTGTGATTCTGAAGCTTAGGTGATCCCTGCAGTGATGATTTTTTTCATGGCTGTGGCTGCTGGGTGGGTTAGAGAAGACTCTGAGCTGTGTTTAGGCATGCTTTGCTTTTAGCAGTCTGGTCTCCTACACAGCACCTTCCTCCTATTTGAAAAAAAAGGAATTCAGTATCTATTGCCTTTGGGCCTTCTTGCTAGTACCATACAGATAGACAAGCAAGGCAGTTTTAATGCAGAAACATCTCCCCCTGCATTTTTATTTCCTTTCTCACATCTTCTCTTGTGAATACTTGAAGGTAACTGCAGAGCAAGTGTAAAATTCTCTTTCCCAGTAGCAGTGTTTGAACTCTGGGCTTAACTTCATTTTTTTTATTTTTGAGACTTTGTCATAAACCTCAGAACTTCACCAACATGTAAGAGCCTCTCAGACCAAATGATGCATTATGGCAGATGTTGTCTGAAGAACATTTCCCAGCCAAACAGGTGTTGAGGAATCAGGAGGGAGAAGGTATCTTGATGAACTCTGGCACTGTCTCAGGAGCAGCCTGCTATGGATAAAACCCTTCCTTCAACAGGGGATGAGAGATCTAGAAGGCTGGAGAGGGGTCTTGAACAACTGTTGCCATCACTGAGTCTGAACAGGCAGTTTCTCACCAGTCAGTGAACAAGGAGGTGGTTCTGAAGGCACACATTACTTGACTGAATCCAGGCAGTACTCTTTTGGTTAATTTAGTCCTCTCTCACCATATTTTCTTTTACTCTTGATTCAGTACTGTCTGGAAAATTCATAGAAATAATACCTACAAGGTTGCAATTCTGTTACTCAGACTGAGAAAGTTTCCCTCCAGGAAAACTCCAACAGTATAGCTTATTTAATAATAAAAACCTTTTCTCTTCTTCCCACAGTATTTTTCTCAGAAATGGCAGAAAGGAGGCAGTGATTACATCCAGAAATACATCAACATGTACAGAGGCAGGAAGTGGAAAAGCTGCATTTGCAGTTGTATTTACTGATGTAAGGAGTTGAGAGTGAGTAGCTTCTATTTGTGAGAAAAAGCTGTGGTAAACTTGCTGGACATGAGCTGCAAGCCCTTGGCCATAACCACACACAGTAGTAATAATAGAAGCAGTGGGGTGTTCTTGCAGAGTGTGTCAGACCTCCAGCAGCAGTATTGTGTTCAGCTGTAGGCACTGTGCTTTCACAGAGTCACAGGGTAGCACTTCCAGACACGGTCCAGTCCAAGCCCCCTGCCAGAGCACCCAGGGCAGGGCACACAGGAACACATCCAGATGGGGTTGGAAAGGCCCCAGAGAAGGAGACTCCACAGCCTCTGTGGGCAGCCTGCTCCAGGGCTCTGGCACCTTCATGGTGCCAAAGTTTTCCCTTCTGTTCCTGTGAAGCCTTTGAATCCTACAATTCACATGAGGGGTAAAACAAGGCACCAAGTTCTGGGCAGGCTCAGTAGGTCAAGAAGAAATGATCCTTCTGAAATGGACATGTCTGATCAACCTGCCACTGCTAATGACTTCTCTTGATTTAATACCTGGCACCACAAACAGCCTAAGGAAGATTCTCTGGGGAGGGAAAACATTCCAAACAGACAAATTGCAAATGACAATTATTGTTTTTTGAAAGAAGACAGTCAAAAGGTAAACTGAACTGGGAGCCCAGGCTGGCTCCCTCTATTTCAGGTTTATTTATCAAACCAAAGGATCTCTCCAACTTTCTCTTTTCCTGTCTGAGACCCAAACTCTGAGCTGTTCTGTTTGTATTACAATTACACTAATTCAGTGCAGGTCACTTGCTTTTTACTGAGTCCAGATGACATTTAGTAAGCTAAACATGGGCCAATTAGCTTCAAAAAAAGCAAAAGAGGAGAGGCTGCTTGCCGCTGGGTAGGTCACACAGTGGCTGCAGAGCACAATTGCTTGAATTACATTTTGACTAACATCAAACACAGAACTGAAGTGAAAAACTACCACTTTTTTCCTGCACCCCTCCTAGATGTCTCCTATTGAGATGTACTGAATTAGAAGCCATCCCTTTCCCACCTTGGGGTCATAGACATGAAGAGACTCACCAGAAGTTGCTGTCCTTTCCTCTTTCTCTGCTCAGATTTAAACCTCCACACTTCTGATAATCTAAGAAGTACAAACAGTTTAGTTTCTACTTCACTTTGAATATTCCCAGTGCCTAACTAATCTTTTCAAGTCTGCTCCTTTTGACTTGCTGCAGTAAAAGACACAGGCCTGGAGATGTAGTGAACACTGCAGTAATGTTTGTATTCCTAACTCAACCTGAGCTGCTCTGTCATTTAGCCACCCTGAGCTGCTGTAGCCACCCTGCAACCTCTGCTGATAATGCAGAGAAACTGTTGTCAGAGGGGCTGGCAAATCCTCCAGCTTCCCTAGTGAGCAAAACAAGAATATGTCTTTGTGAACGTCAGCTGGCATCAAGGGCTGAATCTTTTCTGACCCAAACACTGGCTACAAGATGATGCTAGAGTTACTAAACAAAAACATCACTTCAGACTTAGTGTAACTGCCTGCAAATCTCTCAGTGCTGTTCTTTCTGACCATGTCTGCGTTCAGCATTCGTTGCCCAAAGCTTTCCAGTTCTCAAACACCAGTATCAAGTGCTACAATAACATGTACTATGCATTATGAATGCTAACATGCTGTGGAAGGAGAGGGGAAAGGCCATTTGCATGTAACTGTATATAGCTGGCATGCCTCAAAGAACCTTTGCATTCAAAATTCCTCCCTCCCTTCTGCCTCGAGGTCTTTTGTATAAACTGGGAACAAGCTGCTGGGAATTAAGAGTATGATATGGCCCATTTATATGATATCAGCATTTCTAGTCACTGCTTCAGCTCTTGCTGTACTGTTTGCATACTTGAGTGATTGCAGCAGCCACATTGCCAAACCATCCTTTTTCCAGTAATACAGGCTGTAAACTCTTGTCCTTAAACTGGTTTTGAAGGAATGGTATTTCTGTGTGTACCTACAGCAGCAAGCCCTTCTTCCTCCCCCTCTGCTCTGCCCTGCCGAGGCCACTTCTGCAATATTGTGTCCAGTTCTGGGCTCCTCAGGTCAAGAAGGAGCTCAGGGAACTGCTTGAGAGAGCCCAGCCCAGAGCCCCCAGGCTGCTGCAGGCAGTGAACGTCTCCTGTGAGGCCAGGCTGAGGCAGCTGGGGCTGTGTTCCTGTGTGCCCTGCCCTGGCAGGGGGCTTGGACTGGCTGATCTCTGGAGGGCCCTTCCAACCCCAGCATTCTGTGGTCCTCTTGATACTGAGGAAACCACATGGAGTGGCAGAAGCAATGCTTTAGAAGGGAATTGTGTAAAAAGAAGAGGCAAACAGTTCAGTGCTTGGGTTGACCTTGAAGCACAGACTGAAGTGAAGAGGTGATCTTTTTAGAAAAACAGCAAAACTGAAGCAGTAGAAGTTTGAGGTAGGATGCACCCAGGACAGATTGATTCAGAGATTCAGTGCCTGTAATTCTGTTTTTCATATGGCAGTGTCCAGTGACTGGCAGTAAAAGTTCAGGTGTTTGAATGTGCATCTGCCCAGCAGTGCAGGTAACTGCAGAGTGCTTTAACAAGAGCTCTGATGAATTCTGCATGCAGACTCTCTGTGTTGTGTCTAGAACAGGCAGCTACCTTCATTTGGACTTAACACCAACTAGATGTCTCAGGGAAGGAAAAAACATCTTTGGTTGACTGTCACTGGAGTGGCTATTTGAAACCAGTGATCACACAGTTCCTTCAAATTCTTATCCCATTACCAATGTTTTATCAGAAGCAGATGCAAGCAGCACAGCTTAGTCAGGATTATTGAACAACTTTCCTTTCAATTTCATAACAGATTAGGCAAAGCTTTGGTGATGCATCTGAAAAAAGTTACAGGGTGGCAAGCCCCAAGGCACAGGCCTGGGTGTCATAACTCAAACCATTGCCAGCTGGGATCCAGAGGCATTAGGAGCACAAGGTCTTGCTAGGCAGAAGAAATGAGGATTTTTATTTGTTAATAAATCCTGAAGTCTCAACAGCACCCAAAAGCTGCCATGTCAATATCAAAAGCCAAGCAGCATTCTTAACAAAGTTGACAGCAACATTCCATGAACGTTTCTAAGTTGGCACTGAAACCCAAGTAACTAAATCACTTCAGTTGTTTAGTAAAGGCCATCTTGGGCATAGTGATCATGAAAGGCTAAGGGCTTTAGATTTGTAACTCAAAAGCAAACAATTTAAAGCTTGTCAGGGGAATGATAATGCAGAAGTGACCTCACCTTGTGAGTCTGTTGGAGCAGCTGAGCCTGGGTAACAATTCTGCAGTTGAAATAGAAGGGAGGATATTGTCAGGCTGCACCAGGGCAGGTTTGGGTTGGATGTTACGAAAAGTTCTTCACAGAGAGAGTGATTGGCATTGAATGGGCTGCCCGGGGAGGTGGTGGAGTGCCCATCCCTGGAGGTGTTTAAGAGGAGGCTGAATGAGGCACTTAGTGCCATGGTTTAATTAATTAGAAGGGTTAGGTGCTAGGTTGGACTCGATGATCTCAGAGGTCTTTTCCAACCTGCTTAATTCTGTGATTCTGTTATTGGTTGTCTCCAGCTGCAGATTTGGTGCCTTGGCCACCTGTAATCCAGTTAACTGCCTTTAAAGTCACTCCACAGGGTTATTTGTAAAAATAAAAGTGTTAAAAAACAAACAAGCAAACAAAAAAGGTGAAGACTTCTGTCAATTGCTGAAAATCTGGAGTGTGAAAGTGTTGATTTTAGTGTCATGCACTAGACATGTAAGGACATGGAAGTGTTGGAGTGGGTCCAGAGGAGGCCACCAAGATGCTGAGAGGGCTGCAGCAGCTCTGCTGTGAGGACAGGCTGAGAGAGTTGGGGCTCTGCAGCCTGGAGAGGAGAAGGCTTCCAGGAGAGCTTGGAGTGGCCTTGCAGGATCTGAAGGGGGCTGCAGGAAGGCTGGGGAGGGACTATTGACAAGG
>VWYK01104161.1:58282-73395 GCA_013399775.1 Semnornis frantzii
GGAACTGGCTGAGCTTTGAGGTCCCTTCCAACTTTGCCATTCTATGATTCTCTGCATGAAAAGAGCCTTCCAGATGCAAGGGATGTTATAGCAGGCAGACTGCAGGGACTGCATAGCTGCCAGAGGACAAAGTGAAGCTGGAGGCTGTGTGCATGGTGCTGCTCAGAGGGCAGGGGCTGGCTCTGTTCAGTAGGTTTGCAGTTGCACTGCACTGTTGCAAAGTGCATGAGGTGGGTGAAGAATGCAGTGATGGCAGCAGGAACGTGGGCAGAGCTCTGGGCTTCCTAGCAGTGACACACAGCTCCCAGAAAGGCCTTAGCTGGCAGCAGCACATCTTTGCTGCTGATCAGGTGAGGATTCTTTCCATTAGGTATTTTTCTCTGTCTTTATTGCTTTATTACTTTACATCTTCAGTGACTCATGCTTTGCTTTGAGCAGCAAAGGTCATCGTGCCAGAGAGAGGCTGGTTCCAAACCTCTGCTACCTGTTGTGTGTTGGTGGCCATTTTGCATTGCTTTGGGGGGGTTTGGGTTAGCTGGTGGTTGTGATTTTTCTTTTTATGCTCCTGGTGTTAATCTGAAGTGTCTGTTTCTTTCTCCTGAGATAAGGTGAATGCAGATTTTACTGTAGATGTAGTATTGTGTACATGTTTCATCAGAGGGCACTGCTGAAGAGCACAGCAGAATTCAGTGTCACAGAATGGTCTGGGTTGGAAGGGACCTCAAAGATCATCCAGTTCCAACCCCCTGCCATGGGACACCTCCCACTGGAACAGGTTGCTGAAAGCCTTGTCCAGCCTGGACTCAAACATCTCCAGAGAGGGACTATCCATGACCTCCCTGGGCAACCTGTTCCAGTGTCTCCCCACCCTCACTGGCAAGAATTTCTCCTTCATCTCCAGTCTAAATCTGCCCTCCACAAGCTTCCCTCCATTGCCCTTCATCCTATCACTACAAACCCTTGTAAAAACTCCCTCCCCATCTTTCTTGTAGCCCCTTTCAGGTACTGGAAGCCTGCTCTATGTTCTTCCTACAGTCTTCTCATCTTCAGGCTGAACAACCCCAACCTTCTCAGCCTGTCCCCACAGGGGAGGTTCTCCAGCCCTCTGACCATCTTCCTGGCCTGCTGTGGACCTGCTCTAGCAGCTCCATGTCCCTCTTGTGCTGGGGGCACCAGAACAGAGGGGGGTCTCACAGAGCAGAGTATATTTAGCTTCATGAAGATTTTGTTCCTAACAGCTCCTTCGGTATTTTAGGTTCAGACCTGTAGTTACCATGTGGGAGAAGCAGTTAGCCATGAAATTCATGGCTAACTGCAGTGCTGAATGGCTCAGCTTGGAGGGGACCTCAGGGATCATCATCTCTAACCTTCCCCACCACAGGCAAGGACACCTCTCAGTGAGACCTGACTGCTCAAGGCCTGGTGCANGCTGTGGACCTGCTCTAGCAGCTCCATGTCCCTCTTGTGCTGGGGGCACCAGAACAGAGGGGGTCTCACAGAGCAGAGTATATTTAGCTTCATGAAGATTTTGTTCCTAACAGCTCCTTCAATATTTTAGGTTCAGACCTGTAGTTACTATGTGGGAGAAGCAGTTAGCCATGAAATGGCCAGAGCAGCCTGCAGTGCTGAATGGCTCAGCTTGGAGGGGACCTCAGGGATCATCATCTCTAACCTTCCCCACCACAGGCAGGGACACCTCTCAGTGAGACCTGACTGCTCAAGGCCTGGTGCAGCCTCACCACCCCCATCCTCAACCTCCCTGGGCAACGGCCAGAGCAGCCTGCAGTGCTGAATGGCTCAGCTTGGAGGGGACCTCAGGGATCATCATCTCTAACCTTCCCCACCACAGGCAGGGACACCTCTCAGTGAGACCTGACTGCTCAAGGCCTGGTGCAGCCTCACCACCCCCATCCTCAACCTCCCTGGGCAACCTGTTGCAGAGGAGTTTGAGGGGGAGGACAGAACATTAAGCCCAGCATTCCAGGCTGGCCAGCAGAGAGTGCTGGGAGCAGAGGTGCCCACGAGCCAAGTGCATGCATAAGAAATTTGCACTGAACATTTGCACTAAGTAGTTGCTATTTATTTTCTTGACATTCTAGACAAAAATGAGCCTAAAATATATATATATATCTTACTGCAAACTAATCCAGCTCGTGTCACATATCAGGAATTTAAAGAGCCTTAAGCATTAAAGCAATGTACATGTTTCTGAAGGAGGCTTTTTGACAAGCATGCAAAGCATAAATATGGATTTAGGACCCTAACTCTAGCTCTCTAATATCTCCTTTTGTGACTTTTACTGCCTGCCATAAAAGAATGATTCATCAATTCCCTCTTTCTTCTCCTTGTCCTGTGTCAATTCTAAAAGAAGTCACTCCTTTGCTGTAGCTCTTAGCTGTTGTGTAGTTGCTGAAGGTGGTTGGCAAGGGCAAGTAGTTGTTCCAGAAAACATTGGAGCTGAGCAGGACTCTGAAAGGAAGCTGTGCAGAGGGACAAGTCAAAGCTCTCTCTGAAGCAGGAGGCACCCATTTTGGTCCCATGTAAAGAGAAGGCAGCAGCCTCCTGTGGGAGCAGTGAGTCTCAACAGCACTGCAGAGCTGGCTGTTGAGAGCAGCTGGAGATAAGACTGGAAGTCATCAGTCCAAAGTTCAGGAGAGATCATTACTTTCAAGGACAGAAGCAGCTGAATTTGTTAGCCACTGCTCCGGAGCAGAAGCACTTCACTTGTGCTGATGATTGCTCTGGGGTCATAAATGAAGTAGGTAAGGCTAATTGCATGGTGATAGAGATCATACAGAGCAGGCCAGGCTGGTCGAGGGGCATCCCTGCCTGTGGTGAGGAGTTGGAGTAGAGGAGCTCTCAGGGCCCTTCCAACCCTCGTGAGCCATTCTCTGATAAGTTCCTAAACCTCATTAGGAAAAGCAAATGTGGAAACTCCCTCTGAAGAGTTCTGAATACAGGAGGAAGCAGCAAACCCACCAAATCTGAACACTTCTGCCAAATTCAGTGCAGTCGAGAGGGGGAAGGAGAACCTGGCTTTTCACAGCAGCTTTCTAGGTTCTGTCTGAGCAAACAGTGCTCTCATTTCCAGACTTGCCAAAGCAGTCACACAGTCTCTGCAGCTCCATAAACAGCACTAGGTAGAGTGACAAGAGATGTGCCCACGGGGGGACAGCTCAAACACAGCAAAGCTCATGGGAAGTAGCTGCATTAGCTGCAGATGGATTTGCTTCCTGAGCATGATCTGAGTGGAAATCCTAGCTTACTTCTGATTTGTCTTCCAGATCCTTAGCTTGATCAGAAAGGTGGATAAAGCAATTTATTTACTTGGCCTGAGTGGTGTGCTGATGTGTTTTGTTTCACCTGACTCTTGTTGTTTGGTTTTTATCCAGGCTATTTTTATGATTCCTACAAATCCTCCTCCAACCTTTCGCAAGCCAGAGCTTTGGTCTGATGAATTCACAGATTTTGTGAAGAAGTGCTTAGTGAAAAATCCTGAGCAGAGAGCTACAGCAACACAGCTGCTGCAGGTCAGTACTGAAGTTACTGAGGAAATGCAAGTTTTATGTCCCTCCCTCCAGTCCCAAGGCAGAAGTGCTGTGAAAGTGTGGGCACGTTTCATCTGAACTGGCATCATGCCCCAGCTCTCCTCCTCTTTCTGGTCTTTCCTCTCTCAGCTCTTCTATCTCTTCCTCCATTTTATTGCTCCTTTGCCATTTCTAAAAATTAATTCTTCTTTATATCATTTAGGGCTGGTTCTTGCTCCTGAGATTGGATTCTTGCTTTGTGGTTAGAAACCCTCAACAGATCTCAGGATTGATCACCTCTGGGAGGAGGCATTCACAGTTCCCCTGGGAAACCTCTTCTGGTGTCTCACCACTCTTACTGCAAAGAATTTCCACTCTAAATCTGCCCTCCTCAGGCTTTAATCCATTGCCCCTTGTCCTATCAGTACAAGCCTTTGTAAAAAGTCCCTTTCTTATAGCCCATTGTGGCTACTGGAAGGCTGCATTAAGTTTCCCTGGAGCCTTTTTTTCTCCAGGCTGCACAGCCCCAAGTTTCCCAACCTGTCCTCATGTAGGAGCTTCTCCAGCCCTCTGAACAAATTTCATGACCTCTGGACTCACTCCAGCAGCTCCAGGTCCCTCTTGTGCTGGGGGCACCGGAACTGGGGGCACCAGAACTGGGGGCACCAGAACTGGGGGCACCAGAACTGGGGGCAGTGCTGCAGGAGGGGTCTGAGCAGAGCAGAGGGCAGGATCCCCTCCCTGTGCCATTGCTCTCCCTGCTCTGGCTGCAGCCAGCACTCAGCACTCACCAGTGCTGGCTCCTGGGCAGTTTGGCACCAACTGACACCCCCAAGGCCTTCTCCTCCAGGCTGCTCTTCAGCCACTCCTCACCCAGCCTGGGTTTGTGCTTGGGACTGCCCGGACCCAGGTGCAGGACCTTGCACTTGGCATGGTTGAACTTCTCGAGGTTGGCTTGAGCCCAGGTGCCTCTGCCTGGGTCCCTTCCCTCCAGCATGCCAGCTGGACCACACAGCTTGGTGCCATCAGCAGACTGCAGAGGGTGCCTCAGTGCCACTGTCCATGTCACTGCCAAAGATGGCAAACAGCACTGGCCCCAGTACTGACCCCTGAGGGACACCACTTGTCACTGGTCTGCATTTGGACACTGAGCTGCTGACCCCCTCTGAGTGCAGCCACCCAGCCAGTGCCCACCCCTCCAGCCCATGCTTTTCAGTTTGGTGACCAGGATGGCATGAGGGACAGTGCCAGGCATAGGGTACAAGGCTTCAACAGATGTGTTCTTGTGGAGGAGACTTTTAATATTTAACAGCACATTTATGACAGGTCTGGTGTTAGCTTTTGCCTGAATTGCATTTGCATAGAGTGCTGCAAGCCCAGAGCTTTTCTAACAGCAGGTGGTAAGGAGGCAGCCAGATGCCTGTAACCATGCCCTTGGGTTGCCTCTGCCTGCTAGAAGGTGATGTTTTGCTTGTTGTGCATTTCAGCATCCCAGACCAAGAAATGGTTTATGACATAGGAAGTACAACCTTGTTGAAGTAGGCAGCCAGAGTTGCTCTGCTTACAGCCACTAATTTATGCTGTCAGTTTGTTAAGATTAATTAAATTCTGTAACTGAATATCTGCACAAGTTTGTTTTCCTATGTCAGAGAGCCACCACAGTGTTTATTTACTGCTTACTGCATGTTTCCTTTGGAAAATCCTATCCTGAGCTGTGGAGCAGTTGTTATGTGATTACATTTCCCAAGGCTTCTTGGTATTAAAAGTAGCTGAAGTAAAGTTTTAGTTAGAAAGCAACAAAAAGGTGGTGCAGATTCATGGACTGGTTTGGGCTGGAAGGGTCCTTTGAGATCACTGAGTTCCACCAGCCCAGGCTGCTCAAGGCCTCCTCCAGGGAGGGGACATCCATGACCTCCCTGGGCAGCCTATTGCAGAGTCTCACCACCCTCACTGTCAAGAATTCCTTCCTAATCTCCAGTCTGAATCTGCCCTCCTCAGGCTTCAATCCATTCCCTCTCATCCTGTCACTACAAGCCCTTGTCAAAAGTCCCCTCCCAGCTTTCCTGTGGCCCACTTCAGGTACTGGAAGGCTGCTCCCAAGAGCCTTTGATATTTGTCATAGAATCATAGCATGGTAATGTTGGAAGGCACCTCAAAGCTCAGCCAGTTCCCAACCCCCTGCCATAGGCAGGGACACCTCCCACTAGCACAGGGCACTCAAGGACTCCTCCAACCTGGCCTTGAACACCTCCCTGGGCAACCTGTGCCAGTGTCTCACCACCCTCACTGCAAACAACTTCCTCCTAACATCCACTTTCAATCTCTCCTCTGCCACTTCAAACCCAGTCCCTCCCCAGCCTTCCTGCAGCCCCCTTCAGATCCTGCAAGGCTACTCTAAGGTCTCCTGGAAGCCTTCTCTTCTGCAGGCTGCAGAGCCCCAACTCTCTCAGCCTGTCCTCACAGCAGAGCTGCTGCAGCCCTCTCAGCATCTTGGTGGCCTCCTCTGGACCTGCTCCAACAGTTCCATGTCAAATTTAGGGGTGATAAGTTAAAAGTAATGTTCCAGTCACAGTAATGCTATGTATGAACCAAAACCTGCTGTCACTAACTCTTCAGTGCTAAGAGCCTGTGCAGTGTTATGGGAAGCACCAAAGTGCCATCATTCCCGTGGGAGTTGTCTGCTGTGTCTGTGTAGTTTCTGATCACTGTGTAATGCCAGACACTGCTGGCCTCTGAAATCTGTGCTACTCAGTGCTGGTTGTGATTCCTCCTCAGCAGCCTCCTGCAGGGATGCCAGGTAATGCCATGCTCTCTCCTTCTCTCCTAGCACACATTCATTAAGAATGCCAAGCCAGTCTCAATTCTGAGGGACCTGATCACAGAAGCTATGGAGATCAAGGCAAAGCGACACGAGGAGCAGCAGAGGGAACTGGAAGAGGAGGAAGAAAATTCAGTGTGTACCTTTTTTTTTTATCCATAGCTATCTGTACTTTATAGATCATTTGCTGGCCTTCCCCTACATCTCTGTGAACTGGTGTTCAAGTACTTCTCTTGATGAGGGTGGTGTTTTTAGCCTGTGAAGACTGTTCCACTCTCACAGAATCAGAGTGGTAAGGCTGGAAGGGACCTCAAAGCTCAGCCAGTTCCAACCCCCTGCCATAGGCAGGGACACCTCCCACTAGCACAGGTCACTCAAGGCCTTATCCAACCTGGCCTTGAACACCTCCAGGGAGGGAGCAGCCACAGCCTCCCTGGGCAACCTATTCCTCTTATTTCTGATAAGAGCAATAGTGCTGCTGTGAGGCAGCTGCATGAGGCAGCTGGCAGCACTCTTCACAGATTGATAGAATGGCTTGGGTTGGAAGGGACCTAAAACACCTTCCAATTCCAACCCCCTGCCGTGGGCAGGGACACCTTCCACCAGCCCAGGGTACTCAAGGCCTCATCCAGCCTGGCCTTGAGCACCTTCAGGGAGGGGAGATCCATGATCTCCCTGGACAGCCTGTGCCAGTGTCTCACCACCCTCACTGCAAAGAATTATTTCCTAATCTCCAGTGTAGATCTGTCCTCCTCAAGCTTTAATCAGTTTCCTCTCATCCTGTCACAGTTAAGACACTGCACATCATGAGCTGGGAGCTAGGTGGAAGCTTCAGGAACCAAATGACATCTTTGGTCAGCAGTTTTGCAGTCCTTACTGCATGTTTCCTTTCAGATTTCAGTGTCTCCATTCTGTGAGGAATGCTTAATTCATGCAGAGTGTTTAAACAAGGAATTGCTGCCTCTGTCTAGCCCAGTTTTGGGTTTGATTGACATGTGGAGATCAATGAGTATCAGCAACTCAGCCAGCTGTCAATAATCAGTTATTGCCACGTGTGGGCTTCTCTGTTCATACCAAAGTTGCTTTGGTTAATGATATATCAATTATGACAAGGTGAAATCTGTCATTGGAGACATGAAGCAATAATTGCTGTAGTTGTTCCTTTGTGCAATATTTCTTTAGTCATTTTAAAGGAACTGTTGAATCATTTCAGTTACTCACTGTTTTAAGTATGATATCCCAGGCTGTATTTTCCTGCAGGTTTCTGTATTGGTTTTCATTCACCAATGTGTTGGAATGTCTGCTACCTCTACATACCTGCCTCTCTCATGTAACTCTGCTTGACAAACTGTTAGAACTTTCTGTTTTCATAGCAGTTTTCCTTTAAGCCAAGGAACACTTGACATTCTAGCTAATTAAAGCTGATTGCAGCCCTTTAATTGCCATAGAACTCTAGAGTGGCTCAGGTTGGAAGGCAGCTCAGAGCTCATCTCCTCCACCCTCCCCACCATGCCCAGGGACACCTCTCAGCCAGACTCAGCTGCTCAAGGCCTCAGCCAGCCTGGCCTGCAACACCCCCACCAAGGAGGCAGCCACAGCCTCCCTGGGCAGCTCCAAACCATTGCCCCTTGGCCTGTCTCAGACCCCCTCAGGAACAGTCTCTCTGCAGCCTTCCTGCAGGATCCCTTCAGGCACTGGCAGCAGCTCTGAGGTGCCCCTGGAGCCTTCTCCTCTGCAGGCTGCACCCCCCCAGCTCCCTCAGCCTGTGCTCACAGCAGAGCTGCTCCAGCCCTGGCAGCATCTTTGTGGCCTTCTCTGGCCTCACTCCAGCAGCTCTGAAGTTAGGAATATCTAAAGATGACTTTAAGTGAAAGAGAGCTGTGCAAGGGGCACAGACAGCTTTTCAACAACATGTTGTTTAAATCCACAACAATTCAGAGCCAGAAACCAGTGACAGGAAGTGCAAACACAGGGAGGCAATTGTATGCAGGTATAACAGGAGGAGATGGAGAGAAAGGTGAAATGCTGCTTTGTGACACCTGTCTGTTGAATCTGGGAGGATTTGGGTGTATGCTGGAAGTTCAGCCTTCACCTTTCTTGCTGCTGGCTCTAAGCTTGGCTGTGTGCTCAGCACTGGGAATAGACTGGGGTTGTAGCTGGGCTTTGTACTCAGGAAGCTCTGCAAAGTCCTCGTTCCTGTCCAGACTATAGGATGTGTTTATGGAGCTCCTACAGTGCTTTTACAGAGAGATAGCTGTGACCACAGCCCCGCTGCTCAAAGGTGATGATGAGGTGTTAACAGTAAATGAAATGATTTTACAGGAGGCTGGCTCCTGCCAGCCTGTAAATCTGCCTTTCAGAGCCCACAGCCCAGCCAGCCGTCTCTGGTGCCCTCTTGTGTTCTCTCTCCAGGCACAACCTCCACAGCTGTGGCAGGCAAGCTGCCCTGCCTGCTTCTCCTGGTATTTTTCTTTTCCAGTCAGTCTCCATCCCTTCTTTTCCTGTGGATGCTAAAAGTGCAACAACAGAATCCATTCCTTTGGATCCCCTCGGGTCAGTTGTTTCTGTCGTGATGCAGATCCCAGGTGTGCTTGTGGAATTGTTGAGTGTTTAGAGTTGAAAGGGACCTGTCAAGGTCATCTAGGCCAGGCACTGAGCAAGGACACCTGCAAGTAGAGTAGGGTGCTCAGAGCCCCATCCACCCTGACCTGGAGTGTTTCTTGGGAAGAGGCTTCTGCCACCCCTCTGGGCTACCTGTGCCAGTGTCTCACCACCCTCATCCTAAAAAAGTCTTCCTTTTATCAAGTCTAAATCTTCCCTCTTCTAGTTTCAAACCATCAGCCCTTGTCCTGTCACAACAGGCCCTGCCTTAATGCCTGTCCCCAGCTTTCTAACAGGCCCCCTTTATGTACTGAGAGGCCACAGTGAGCTCTCCCCAGAGCTGCTCTTCTCCAGGCTCAGTCACCCCAGCTCCCTCAGCCTTTCCTTGTAGCAGAGGTGCTCCAGCCCTTGGATCATCCCTGTGGCCACTGTGGGGCAGGAGGATGTTGGTGATGTGCTTCCTTTACATTAGTTTAGTGGCTTTGCAGGCAGTGCCAGGACCCTCTGCTGCTGTGCAGTGGTGAGCCAGAACCCCCTGTCCAACACAGGCCAGAGAACTGCAGAGGGTTCAGTTCCAGAGTGAGCTGCTTTTGTTGCTTGATTCTGGGATCTGTTTTCATAAACAGCATGAGAACATGACACTTCAGCTTTAACATCTTCTGTTTCTTTTCCTTGTTAAACTGATGTTTGTTTTGGTTTAATCAGGGAGTTTACCTTTTTAAACAACACGAGTTCTGCATCAATATTTATGAGCTGTAAAGCATGAATCACGATTCCTGTGGAGGGATCACTTTCATCTCTTGTGGCAATGTGCACTTACAGGACTTGGTTCCCCTGGATGCTTTTCCAGACTCCTTTGTTCAGCTGCAGGGCAGGTTATTGCTGTATGAGCTGCATCTCCTAGCTCTGATAAATGTCATCATGGTAGTGCTGCCAGCAGTCTGGCTTAACCCACCCAGCTGGCAGGCTGTGGTGATCTGCAGAGGGTAGAGAGGCTTTACAGTGGGATCTGGACAGGTCAGGCCTGTGGGCCAAGGCTCATTGCATGGAATTCAGCAAGGCCAAGTGCCAGGTCCTGCACCTGGATCACAGCAACCTCATGGTGAGCTACAGACCTGGGAATGTGTGGTTGGAAAGCTGCAGCTTGGAGAGGGCCCTGGGGTGTTGGTTGGCAGTTGTCAACTGAACATGAGCCAACAGTGTCCAGGTGGGCAGGAAAGCCAATGGCATCCTGGCTTGGCTTGCAGACAGGGTGGGCAGCAGGCACAGGAGGTGATCATCCTCCTGTGCTCAGCACTGCTCAGTGCTGTGTTCAGCTCTGGGCCACTCACTCCAGGAAGGACACTGAGGGGCTGGAGCCTGTCCAGAGAAGGGCAGGGAGGCTGGGGAAGGGCCTGGGTTATGAGGAGGGCCTGAGGGAGCTGGGGGTGTGCAGGCTGCAGCAGAGGAGCTGAGGGCAGGGCTCATTGCTCTCCACAGCTCCCTGCAGGGAGGTTGGAGTGAGGAGGGGACAGCCTCTGCTCCTGGGTGGCAAGGGACAGGCCCAGAGGAAATGGTTTCAGGCTGCACCAGGGGAGGCTCAGGCTGGGTGCTAGGAAATATTTCTGCACCAAAAGAGTTGTCAAACATTGGAGTGGTCTGCCCAGGGCAGTGCTGGAGTCACATCCCTGGGGTGTACAGTCACTTGTGGAGCTGGTGCTTGGGGACATGGTTTGGTGGTGACCCTGCAGTGCTGGGTCAGGGGCTGGACTGGCTGAACTTGTTGAAGGTCTCTTCTAAGCAGATTTGTTGGGTGATTCTGGGGTTATTCTGGGGCATGCAGAGTTTTGCACTGTGCTGAAGTACATCATTTGTGATCTAGGGAAAGCTCTATAGGTCAGAACTGTCAGGTGCTGCTCTTTTGGGACTGTTCTGTTAGTACTGACCTGGGCCTCTGTGGTCCTTAGGCTTCTAGCTGCTAGAAGAGAACTATTGTCAGGGGACAGCAGAGTGAGATAAAGGCTTTGGAAGCTCTTACACTGGAAAATTAAATGCTCTTGTTTTGGCACAAATCCAGGTATTTAATTTGAAGAAATAAATCTAATTTGAAGAAATAAATTTAATTGGAAGAAATAAATCTAATATAGAGAAATAAAAGGTATTTTAAAAATAAAGCAGGAGATGTGAAAGGGTCACTTAGGGCTCTGGGAGGACCTCAGAGCTGCCTGTCAGTGCCTGAAAGGATCCTGCAGGAAGGCTGCAGAGAGACTGTTCCTGAGGGGGTCTGAGACAGGCCAAGGGGCAATGGTTTGGAGCTGAAGCAGAGCAGGGTTAGAGTGGAGCTGAGGAAGAAGTTGTTGAGTGTGAGGGTGGTGAGAGCCTGGCACAGGCTGCCCAGGGAGGCTGTGGCTGCCTCCTTGGTGGGGGTGTTGCAGGCCAGGCTGGATGAGGCCTGGAGCAGCTGAGAGGTGTCCCTGGGCATGGTGGGGAGGGTGGAGATGAACTCTGAGGTCCAGTCTGGGATTCCGTGACTCCATTCCATGCTTGTTCCTGTTGTTAGGCTCCAGTTGTCACTCATTTCTAACATGAAGCCTCCATGCCTCAGGAAAATGGTTCAGTTCTGCTTTCAGGTGCAGTGTGCACTGCAAGGGAGCATTACCATTAGCAGTAGTCCAGGGAGCATTGATATTAGCCAAGCTTAAGTGTGCCTTCAGCTCAGGGCTTTGCCTGCCTGTATGCTGGAGGTGCCACACTCCTCTCAGGGATTGTGCTGTGGCACTCAGGCACTTGGAAATGTCAGCTCGGTGGCACTTTACAATTGCAATGCAAAGATACACTTTGGGGCTTTGCTTTCTGAGTACCCTCGTTAGAAAGGGGGGAATGAAGCACAGCAAACACGGAGGTTAGCTGGAACATCGGTGGGGGAGGGTGGTGATGAGGAAAGAAAAGTCAAGTTGCCACCAGGAGGAGCAGCCCCAAAGTATTCTCCTTTCCTGGCACAGTCCTGCAGTGCTGTAGCCCAGAGCTGGCTGTGGCCTCGGGAATGGCAGGAGGGTTCTAAGGATATGAATGGAGTCTCTGAGAGTGCAGATCAAAGGCCAAGAGATAATGTAAATGAGGAGTTTAATGGCTTTGCAGATCAGAAGCTGGAAAGGAAGGATTCTTACTGCTTTTGAAATTTTAATACTGGAATGGCTCAGCTCCAGAGGAACCTCAGAGCTCATCTCCTCCACCCTCCCCACCATGCCCAGGGACACCTCTCAGCCAGACTCAGCTGCTCCAGGCCTCAGCCAGCCTGGCCTGCAACACCCCCACCAAGGAGGCAGCCACAGCCTCCCTGGGCAGCCTGTGCCAGGCTCTCACCACCCTCACACTCAACAACTTCTTCCTCAGCTCCACTCTAACCCTGCTCTGCCTCAGCTCCAAACCATTGCCCCTTGGCCTGTCTCAGATCCCCTCAGGAACAGTCTCTCTGCAGCCTTCCTGCAGGATCCCTTCAGGCACTGGCAGCAGCTCTGAGGTGCCCCTGGAGCCTTCTCCTCTGCAGGCTGCACCCCCCCAGCTCCCTCAGCCTGTGCTCACAGCAGAGCTGCTCCAGCCCTTCATCACCTCTGTGGCCTCCTCTGCTACATTCACTCTGCCATACATCTGGGACATAAAAGAAAGTTAAAAATTCTTCAGTGATGTGAAACTTTTTGATTTTGTAATTTCTTTCCCAGTTTTAAAGCTGGAAGTGCAGGAGTGCAGCCTGCTCGTGTGGAGGTATAAATCTGACAGCTGAGCAACGAAGTCCTCGCTGTTGGGTGCTTGTGTTGGGTTTGTTTTGCTTTTTGATGCTGAGCTGCATTCTGCCCAATGCTTCTGCACAGGATGAAGATGAGCTGGACTCTCACACCATGGTGAAGACCAGCTCAGAGAGTGCTGGAACCATGAGGGCCACGAGCACCATGAGCGAAGGCGCTCAGACCATGATCGAGCACAACAGCACTATGTTGGAGTCTGACCTGGGGACCATGGTTATAAACAGTGATGATGATGAAGAGGAAGATGGGACCATGAAAAGTATGTCATTCATTTACTTCTCTTTCAGTACTAAGTTTTCCCTGCAGGATTGTGTCATTAGTGGCTTTCAAGTGTGAAATTCTGTGGTTTAAGAGGGCTGTGTCTAGAAGTGCTCTCTGGGGGGGGAAAAAAGGGGACTCTTGTGGGAGGTTCAAAGCACAAACCTGTTTTGGTGCTGTGCTAAGTCTCTGGAGGACTTTAAAATTAGCCTTCTGTAAATTTTCCCTTCTACTGCTTGTCTCTTCCTTTATGCCTTCTGTCCCACATGCATTTGGACCAGTTCCTTGCAGCTAAACTGAAAGAGGTGTTGTGATGATGTGAGAAGCTGCTGCTTCAGTGTCAGTGTGCTTGGGAGCTCCTCATGGTTCTCCATGGAGTCAGCAATCACTGCACATCCTGTGCAGAGCTGTTTAGAAACTCATAAGCAGTTAGCAGTCTTTTATTTGCCTGGTGAGATGTGCTTTGCTGGAGGGTGGTTCTGTGGTGCTTGGTTTAAGGCAGTGACTGTGGAAACAGAAGTGAAAAGAGCAGATTGACCTCAGCAGCACGGGGGGGAAATGGCAAAAGGCAAAAACATTGCAAGTGTTTTGAAGTCTAACAGGCTGAGCTGCACTGAAGGCTGCCTGAGTACAGAGCTGTGAGATGAGCACTCAGTGCTGATGTGCACATGGTTGAGCTGAAGAGCAGTGCAGAGCAAGGCCCAGGCAATCATTTGCTTAAGAGAGCAGCACCACCAGGGGAGTCTAACTCTGGGTGCACAAGTGTCAACTCCAGGCAGCTGTCTGGGGGGAGCCAGTCTGTAAAGCCAATGTCTCAAGAGTGGAACCCAGTGCCAAGAGCCTGTGCTGCCACTCAGTGAGACCTGCACAGGCAGGAGAGTTGGGCAGGAGGAATGGAATGAAATCCAGAAAGGCCAAAGGTGGAGTCTTGCATCTGGGAAAGAACAATCCCAGGGACCAGGACAGGCTGGGGACTGACCTGTTGGAGAGCAGCTGTGGGGAAGAGACCTGGGGGTGCTGGTGGGCAGAAGGGTGCCCCTGAGCCAGCAGTGTGCCCTTGTGGACAAGAAGGCCAAGGGCATCCTGGCATGCTGGAGGCACCAGAAGTGGATGCAGTGCTCCAGGTGGGGTCTCAGGAGAGCAGAGCACACACAGAGAACCACCTCCCTTCTGCTGCTGGTCACACTGCTCTTGGTGCAGCCCAGGATACATTTGGCCACCTGGGCTTGGGCTTCTCCCCTTCTGTGTTCTGCAGCTTGTTCCCTCCTTGCAGGTAGCTGGGGCATGGTCCCTGCTCAGAGCATGGGCAGGCCAGCTGAGGAGGAAGGCAGACATGTTTATTGCTAGCCTGGCTGCTGGGCTGGGAGGACAGGCCTCTCCTTGCTCCAGAGCCCAGTTTTATCTGGGCACAATTCCCTGGTTGTGAAAAGAATGTGGTTCTGGTTATTTTCTGTCATGGCTCCCAGAGGCCTCTAAGCATGGGTACTTATAAATAAAAACTCATTATTGTTTCTTATTTTGTCCCTGAGCAGGGAAACAAAAGGCAGAAGGAAACAAAACACAGAACTAAACACAAGAGCAATTAAAAAAATAAATAAGTTGCCATAAATATTTTGTGTCTCTAGGAAGGAAATGAAATCCTCCTTCCCTAGATCACTTACATTTATTCCTCCAAGCTTCTTGTTTGCAGTGTTCTGTTATTGAGCAGTATCAGAGAGCAGCTGGAAGCTACCTGTTCTCATTTCATAGATCACACATCTCTGGTGCACCCAGCTGGCCTGGAAAGGCACCCTGAGAAAAGCAGCCAGGCCCTGAATCCCTTCTCCCACCCTAAGCACAAAATCTGTCTGCCTGCCAGGGACTTGCAGGTCCCTTCTTGGGGACATTTACTGGGGACCTCTGCTGTTGCTGCCACTTCAGCCACTAGCACAGGAGTCACAGAACCAGAGCAGGACCAGCTGCAGCAGAAGAGGTTTTATGTATCTTCATCTGGGAGGTGTGGAGGTACCATTCTTGCACTGCATCATTTGTGCAGGGGCAGGCACAAATGCAGCTTCATGGTTGCTAAAAATTGTTCCACAAAGTTACTTCACAGAATGGCAGAGCTGGAAGGAGCTCCAGAGATCA
>VWYK01104161.1:73464-118090 GCA_013399775.1 Semnornis frantzii
CCTCAGCCTGGCCCCACAGGAGATGTTCACTGCCTGCAGCAGCCTGTGGGCTCTGGGCTGGACTCTCTCAAGCAGTTCCCTGAGGTCCTTCTTGAACTGAGAGGCCCAGAACTGGACACAATATTTCCGATGTAGCCTCAGCAGGGCAGAGCAGAGGGGCAGGGGAACCTCTCTCAACCCACTCACCAGAACCCTTCTAATCCACCCCAGGATGCCCTTGGCCTTCTTGGCCACAGGGGCACACTGCTGGCTCATGGGCACCAGCACCCCCAGGCCCCTTCCCCACAGCTGCTCTCCAACAGGTCAGTCCCATCCTAGTCCCTGGAGTTGTTCTTGCTCAGGTGCAAGTCTCCACCTATGTCCTTGTTAGATTTGCTTGGGGACATTCATCACCCAAAGGCATGCTCAGCACCTTGTGTTGTTGCAGTGGATCAATGCCAGATGATCAGCACCAGGTGAAGTAGCCTCCAGCACTGCTCCTGTGAGCAGCTCTGCCTTGTCTCCTGTGTTTCTCCACACTGTATCTTGCTACACAAATCTCATTGCTGGGCCATGAGCTTTTGTGCCAGAGATCCCCAGGGGACAAGTGGAGGCTTCCCCACATGCAGATGACTGGATTAGTTTCTGTGAAATCCAAGAAAATGAACCAATGGAATTTACTGCAGAGTGCAGCAAAGCTTCAAGTGGTTTGAACTTTTTTCTTTCTTTCAACTCAGGAAATGCTACTTCACCCCAAGTTCAAAGACCTTCTTTCATGGACTACTTTGATAAACAAGATTCCAAGAACAAAAGCCCTGAAAACTGTAACCAGAACATGCATGAACCTTACCACATATCCAAAAACGTTTTCCCTGATAACTGGAAAGTTCCTCAGGATGGAGACTTTGATTTCGTGAGTGCATTTTTATTCCTTGCTCCCTGCATGCTGTGTGTGTCCTGTGTGCCCACAGGAGTGACTCCCCTGCCACTTCTCTGCCAGCACAAGGGCAGTAAGTCAGCTTGCAGGAATGCCATGCAGTTAGCTCATCTTAACTGTGCAATGCTGCACTGCCTCAGGTTGGAAGGGACCTCAGAGGGCATCTATTGCAACCTCCCCACCATGCCCAGGGACACCTCTCAGCCAGACCCAGCTGCTCAAGGCCTCAGCCAGCCTGGCTTGCAACACCCCCACCAAGGAGGCAGCCACAGCCTCCCTGGGCAGCCTGTGCCAGGCTCTCACCACCCTCACACTCAACAACTTCTGCCTCAGCTCCACTCTAACCCTGCTCTGCCTCAGCTCCAAACCATTCTCCCTTGGCCTGTCTCAGACCCCCTCAGGAACAGTCTCTCTGCAGCCTTCCTGCAGGATCCCTTCAGGCTCTGGCAGCAGCTCTGAGGTGCCCCTGGAGCCTTCTCTCTGCAGGCTGCACCCCCCCAGCTCCCTCAGCCTGTGCCCACAGCAGAGCTGCTCCAGCCCTGGCAGCATCTTTGTGGCCTCCTCTGGCCTCACTCCAGCAGCTCTGTGTCCTCCTGCTGGGGAGAGCAGAGCTGGAGGCAGCACTGGAGGTAAGGTCCCAACAGAGCAGAGCCAAGGGGCAGAATCCCTTCTCCCACCCTGCTGCCCACACTGCTCTGGCTGCAGGAGGGCACTGCTGGCTCCTGGGGAGCTGCTCAGCAACCAACACCCCCAAGACTCTTTTTCTCCACCCACTCTGCAGCCAGGCTAGATCTGTGCCTGGCCTTTGCAGATAATTATACCTGGTTGTCAGCTTTGTTATGTGTTTTAAATGTTTGGTTGGGTCTAATTTATGTGTTGTGGATTAACCATGTTCTTAATTACAGAGCAGCAGCTAAATATCATCACAGGGCCCTGGTTTGAAAACCCATTTGGGGTTTGAGAACAATGCTGTGGTTAATTAGAGGTGACAGCTGTAGGTGTGGGATTTTCCCTCCAGTTTCACTCACTGCATTTCTGCATAAAGCTGGCTGTTAAATTGGCTATGGCTGCTGGAGAGGTTTTGAAGTGGGATTTTGGTTTGGGTGGAGGGTTTGGGGTTTCTCCTGTTTTGGTTTTTGACCATGAAGTACAATAATGATTGTCCTGATAACTGACTAAGAAACCAATTGTTTACAGTATTCATTGGAAGGTAACTGGGGTTCTTGTGGCAATAAAATTGCCCTTAGAGCAGTTTTAAATACATCCTGCCTTTTCCATTGCTTGGGAAGAAGTGCAAGCAAAAAGAATTCTTCATGTAAATGCTGAGTGACTGAGTAATTCTTGCATGGGTAATCCTTTGGAACTTGCAGGCATTGCTTGTACATGTGAAGCTGCCCTCTTGAAATAGCAATCTGTCCTAGAACAGAGCCTGAGGAGGTTCCTGATCTTCAGGGACTGAACTGCTCTCTGCCAGTGGCCTTAGACTGCCAAGTCAAAGACTTCAGAATCACACAGTCACAGAATGGGCATGGTTGGAAGAGACCCCCAGAGGTCACCTAGTGCAGCTTCCCTGCCAGCCCCAGGTTCTCAAAGCCCTGTCCAGCCTGACACTGAACACTTCCAGGGATGGGTGTCCACAGCCTGCCTGGGTAGCCTGTTCCAGTCTCTCATGGCAGCTGCACAATGTGGAGCTTGTTCTTGGCTGCCCAACGAGACAGTGTTGGGAGGCTTGTGGCTGCAAGGTGAAGACAAAGGATTTGAAACCAAGTGAACAGAGATTTACATAGGCAGTGTATGGAGGTGGGGGATTGTAAGCCAAGCTGGGGGAGTTTAGGAAGCCTCTTCCATAATGGATGTTCTGCTTCAGAGCAGCCTGCTCAAGGCTTCACTGCTCTGGTTCACACAGCCTGCTGCTTTCAGCCATGGGCACTTATCATTTATTTAGGTATTATGGAAGCACTTCTATTTATATTTTAGACAGTGAGTGGCAGTATTGGTAAGTGGCCAGCCAGAGACTTTCTGAAAGGATAATCAGTGGGCAGCATGCATAAAATATTGTCTGCTCCTGGGGAGGCTGACGAGAACCATTCCAGTTGCTGACACAAAGTCTCTGAATGATTCATGGGAGGGATAAATAACAGAAGCTTCCTGATTTACAGGTTAGCCTGAATGTGATCTAGAAAGGGATCCCAACATGAACATCTACTCTGTTCTCATCAGACCCCCCTGGAGCACCGTGTCCAGTTCTGGTGCCCCCAGCACAAGAGGGAACTGCTGGAGCAACCTGATCCAGTGTAAGATGTCCCTGCTGACTGCAGGGGGTTGGACTGGAGGACCCAGGGGGGTCCCTTTCAACCCCATGCAATCTGTGTGAAGGCAGCAGTCTGGCAAGATGCAGTCAGGCTCTGTGCTGTGTGGGTATGGTACTCACAGAAGTGATGATGATGATGATGATGCATAGCTTAACCAGCTTCTCAGAATGAGGCTTCCCTGCTTCATTGGCCAGCTTGGACTCTCAGCTCCCAGGCCAGCAGTGTGGAGCTGTGCCACTTGGAGGTGTTCAATAGACTGCTGCTTACACTGGTGCTGTGTCCTGACAGCTGAGAGCTCATTGAGACACAACTGCTCTGTGAATTCTTCTGCCCCTTTCCAGTGCACCTTCCAGTGGGGCACAGTGGTAAGAGGGGATCAGAGGAGCTGCAGGAAGCTGCATTTCAGGGCTGCTAACCTGCGAGGAAGGGCTGCTCAGAATGAGTTGCTGAGCTTCCTTCACACCTATTGACTGCATTCTTTTGTTTTAAATGAGTCATTTGCCTCTTGCTCCCAGATGATAAAATGTAAAAAGGCAAATCTATTTATTGTAGCAGTGCTGGGGTAATGATTTCCTTCTCTGGCAGAATTATTTCCAAACAAGAATGTTCTCCAGACTGTGCAATGTGAAGTGGTGAACACGTAGCTCATGGTTTGCAGGAACTGCAGTATCATGTTTAAGTAGATGCATTTTGGGTGACTTAAAGATTCTGGAATAGCAACAAAAATTTTAAAAGCCATCTGTTACCCTAAGCAGAATATTTCCCTGGGCCTCAACCAGAACAAATAAAGAATCTCAGCATTGTGAAATAATTGGATTGCAGATACCGAACACTTTACTTAATGTTTATAAACTTATCATGTCACAACTGATTTGGGAAAGAAGTCAGTGCTAGAAACTGACTGCAGATCACATAGCATCTCATTTAAAATGCAATAATGAAGCTAGGCTGGGTTAGCTTCATTGGAAATTCTTTGTTCAAAGCCTTGGCTGGCTTTGCTCTCATTTCATTTAAGCAGAAGATGAGTTTGTTTGGTAGAGGCTTCTTCTAATTAATGGGAATGAAAATAACCCCAGCCCAGCAGTGTGCTCATGCAGCCCAGCAGGCAAATCATGTCCTGAGATCCATCCAGAGCAGGGTGGGAGAGGGGATCCTGCCCTTTGTGCTCTCCTTAGTCCTCACCTCCAATGCTGCCTCCAGCTCTGCTCTCCCCAGCAGAAGGACACAGAGCTGCTGGAGTGAGGCCAGAGGAGGCCACAAAGATGCTGCCAGGGCTGGAGCAGCTCTGCTGTGGGCACAGGCTGAGGGAGCTGGGGGGGTGCAGCCTGCAGAGGAGAAGGCTCCAGGGGCACCTCAGAGCTGCTGCCAGTGCCTGAAGGGATCCTGCAGGAAGGCTGCAGAGAGACTGTTCCTGAGGGGGTCTGAGACAGGCCAAGGGGCAATGGTTTGGAGCTGAGGCAGAGCAGGGTTAGAGTGGAGCTGAGGAAGAAGTTGTTGAGTGTGAGGGTGGTGAGAGCCTGGCACAGGCTGCCCAGGGAGGCTGTGGCTGCCTCCTTGCTGGGGGGGTTGCAGGCCAGGCTGGCTGAGGCCTTGAGCAGCTGAGTCTGGCTGAGAGGTGTCCCTGGGCATGGTGGGGAGGGTGGAGGAGATGAGCTCTGAGCTGCCTTCCAGCCTAACTCATTCTGGGATTCTCTTTTCAATCATTTAGGATTCTCCTCTAAGTAGTTTGAACATTTTCAGTGTTTCAGTATTAACACACATTCATCTTACTTCATTTTAGATAGTTGCTGGAATATCATGAAGCATTTCCAGATGCTGTCAGGAAGAATTTTTTCCTAACTAAACAAATGCAGAACTTAGGTTTCTGGGTTTGCAGGGCTGTGCATATGAGGTAAACAGAAGATTACTCACAATGTCATGTAGCTAATGAAAGTATTATTGGTGTTGGCAGCCTGCATGCAGAACTTGATTCAGTTCAGTTGAGGGATGGCTAAGAGAGGGCTGGAGTGGAGCTGAGAAGAAGCTCTTCAGTACAAAGGTGGGGAGACTCTGGAATGGCCTGCTCAGGGAGGCTGTGGGTGCCTGCTTTGTGGGGCTGTTGAGCAGCCAGGTCTACTTGAGAGGTGTCCCTGCCCATGGCAGGGAGGTGATGAGCTCTGAGGTCCAGCTGGAGCCATTCTAGGTGCTATGAGAACACCCTACAAGGCAGGCAGTGACTAACCTAACTAAAGCCCACACTGAACACAGGACCCTTGCTCCTCTCCCTGTCCCTTCACCTGTCAGTACAGAAGCCTAACAATGTGGTCTCACCTCTAACTGCATTGTTCAGGCTGTCAGGAGTGACTCCTGCTGCCCCTTTGGAGCTGGTGCTCTGCTCCCCAGTCCAGCCCTGCCAGGCTGTCAGTGCAGCTTTGGGAGGGGATCCTGCCATCTGACAAAGCTTACAGCAGCTTGGCATGCCAAGGGAGCACAGAAACAGCCTCACAGGCCAGAAAGCTGTTTTGCACTCCCAGGTATGAAAAAGCAGAGTTAAAGACTTCTACTCAGGGGGAGAAGGCAAGCAGAAGGGTGGAATTGGAGCAGCTGGTTTGGAGCTAGATGGCAAGAAAAATGCCTGCTAGGATAGCAACCTTCAACAGCAGAGTACCTTTGAGGGCTGCAGGAGCTTTAGCAGTTATTTTGGGTGCTGAAGGGCCTGGTTAGTTAAACACATCAGGAACAGTTTTGGTGGGGTTGGTGCTGCCCAGAGCAGAGGACTGCTGCAGGTAACCTTTTCCTGTGGCTGTTTCTGATGCCCTTATTTCCTGTGATTGTTTAAGCTACTGCTGGTGGCTGCTGTTTGTAATCAGAAAGGATGTTGAGAACACACAGGTCTTACAAACCCAAGCTCTCCAAAATAATGAGACACTTAGTTTGTTTATTAGGAACATCAATATTTTGGAAGAGGTAGACCTTGGGCAACCTCAGCAGTGCTCACAATTAGCAGTCAGCTCCTATGCCCAAACATGAATCAGCCTCTGGAGAACTGCAGCCAAGATTTGGTCAGTAAAGCTTAACCATGTTGTCTCTCCTGAAAGTGTAGAGCATCCCTGACATTTTATCAGCTCAAGTAGTGTCTTTGTGCAGGGCAAGAGAGGGGATTCTGCCCCTGTGAGACCCCACCTTGAATACTGGCTCCAGTCCTGTCCCCAGCAGCAGGAGGACACAGAGCTGCTGGAGTGAGGCCAGAGGAGGCCACAAAGATGCTGGCAGGGCTGGAGCAGCTCTGCTGTGAGCACAGGCTGAGGGAGCTGGGGGGCTGCAGCCTGCAGAGGAGAAGGCTCCAGGGGCACCTCAGAGCTGCTGCCAGTGCCTGAAGGGATCCTGCAGGAAGGCTGCAGAGAGACTGTTCCTGAGGGGGTCTGAGACAGGCCAAGGGAGAATGGTTTGGAGCTGAGGCAGAGCAGGGTTAGAGTGGAGCTGAGGAAGAAGTTGTTGAGTGTGAGGGTGGTGAGAGCCTGGCACAGGCTGCCCAGGGAGGCTGTGGCTGCCTCCTTGCTGGGGGTGTTGCAGACCAGGCTGGATGAGAGCTTGAGCAGCTGAGTCTGGCTGGGAGGTGTCCCTGGGCAAGGTGGGGAGGTTGCAATAGATGCCCTCTGAGGTCCCTTCCAGCCTGAGCCACTCTGGGGTTCCCTGGCTGTGCAATGTGGGCTTTATTGACAAAGTAATTTCTGGTGACTGTGGGCTTCAGGACTTACTTTTCACACAACTTTCACATCTCTAAGCCAGAGGTAAGAAGGAAACTGCTGCCTCCTCCTTTTGTTTTTCTCTTCAGCTCAGATGGAGAGCCTGGAGTGTAGCTCATTTTCATGCAGTCAGCTGTAGGGCAGGTCTGTAATTCGTGCAGGGTTTAAGGAGAGCAAAAGAAATGAGTGAAGCTGATGAGCTGGGGCAGTGCTGGTGGTTGAAAGTAACATCTTGTTCCCTTAGTAACCAATTGTCTGCACCAATACACCTCCTTGGGATCATTGTGTAATGGCTAAGCAATGTGGAGAGCCTAGGAAGAGCTTGGGAAAAACAGCTGTGGCTGGACATGTTTCTGAGGATCCTCTTTTGTCTGTCAAACCAATTCTGTTTCAGGTGGAAAAAAGCAGGGAGGGAGAGGTGGGAGATGCTTAATGCAAATGGTTTCTGTGCTGCATGAATCCCTGTTCCTGTGAAGCCTGGAACCCCTTTTTGTGTGGTGTCTGCCCCCAGCTGAGTGCTGCACCCAACCAAAGCACACAGTCCAGCTGGCAGGGCTCTGCACCTCTGCTGTCCCCCAGAGCTCCTGCAGTGCTGAGTGCAGCTGAACAGGTTGTTAAAGAAGGCACTTTCTTTATGCCTAAACATGAAGCTGCATTTAGGTCTGTGGTTAGAGGTGTCACAGCCTGGACTACCTCTCTCAGCATTCCCTAGTTAGGGCATGTGAAGCTAGTTCCAAGGAATGCCTGGAAATGGTGCACTGCTTTAGCATCCACTAAGACTTTGCTACTGGTTACATTTCCTTGGTGTTGCCAGTAGGAGTTGTACAGAATGCTAGTAAGGAAAGATTAAACCTAAGTAAGATGCAGCAGAAGGTGCAGAGGTGCAGCAGCTCAGCTGCAGCTGCTTCAGCCCCAGTGCAGCCTTGGCTGCAGGACACTGAGCATGCTGTACTGCTTGGAGATGGCAATTAAGTGGAACTTACAAGTTGGATTTTTTTCCCTCATGGTGTCACTACAGCCACATGTATTTAGTTGGGCTTTATATTTGAATAGCTTTCTTTCAAATAGCAATGAAGGAAAAAAGGTTCATCAGAGACACTTGGAGATCAAACTTCTCCATCACCCCAAACTGTTGTTAAGATTCAGCAAGTTCCTTTAGTCATTTAGGGTCAGCTCACTTTTACTATGGCTTTTAATTTGTTGTGTCCTCTTTGAAGATTGAGGCCTTTGACCTGGGGAATTCCTTCAAAAACTACAGGACTAGAAGAGGAGAGGCCTGGACAGGCTGCAGAGTTGGGTGGAGAGAAACTGAAATCCAACAAGGCCAAGAATAGAGTCTTGCAGTGGGGGAAGAGCAGCCTCAGGGACCAGGATGGGCTGGGGACTGACCTGTTGGAGAGCAGCTGTGGGGAAAGAGACCTGGGGTTGCTGGTGGGCAGAAGGGTGCCCCTGAGCCAGTAGTGTGCCCTTGTGGACAAGAAGGCCAAGGGCATGCTGGGGTGGATTAGAAGGGAAGGGCTGTGCTGAGTAGGTCAGAGAAGTTCTCCTGCCCCTCTGCTCTGCCCTGCTGAGGCTACATCTGGAATGTTGTGTCCAGTTCTGGGCCCTTCAGTTCAAGAAGGGACTCAGGGCACTGCTTGAGAGCGCCCAGCCCAGAGCCCCCAGGCTGCTGCAGGCAGTGAACATCTCCTGTGGGGCCAGGCTGAGGGAGCTGGGGCTGGCAGCAGAGGAGCCTGAGGGCTGCCCTCAGTGCTGTGCTAAAGATGTGGAGGGCAGTGTCAGGAGGACACAGCCAGGCTGTGCCCAGGGCTGTGCAGTGACAGGCCAAGGGGCACTGGGGGCAAGCTGGAGCAGAGGAGGTGCCAGGGGAACAGGAGGGGAAACTTTGTCCCTGGGAGGGTGGCAGAGCAGTGGGTGGAAGGAGGCCAAACTCCATGTTGCTTAGGCATGCCCAGGGCCTGTGAAACTCAGAGCCTCCTCTTCTCTGCTGGCTGGGGAGCCTACAGCAGCAGCCCACTGATCATCTCAGGGGTGGGCTGTTCAAAGCCACAGGGCAGGCAGTGCCACTGGAGAGTGGTGAGTTTGGAACAGCCTAACCTGTTTCTGTGTTTTAAAGAAGTGTTGCCATGGCAACTCACCAAGGGTTGAGTGAGCACTGCTGAGTTTCAGAGTTTGGCTGCCACGTGTGCTTGGAGGGGCTGCTGCACTTCCAACCCCAAGCTGTGTTCCCTGCACCCACTTTTTTAGCACATGCCTGTGCTTGCCTCGAGCTGACCAGACACTGCAGAAGCACATTGCTGCAGTTGCAGTGCTGATGCAGCCATTGACTCTAACAGCTTCCTGTCCCCTGAATCCTTCCTCTGTTTATCTTCTCCATCTTACTGCAGCTTCCCAAAGTACAGCACAGATTTACAGGCTGCAAAGGGTTGGAAGCAATCCAACATTCCCAATTAAATCAAGGTGCTCAGAACCCCATCAAGTTTAACCTTAAATGTCTCAAGGGTTGCAGATATTCTTGTATCAAAGCCTTTCGTTACTTCTTCACCCAGTCCTGGTGTCCCCAGCAGCAGGAGGACACAGAGCTGCTGGAGTGAGGCCAGAGGAGGCCACAAAGATGCTGGCAGGGCTGGAGCAGCTCTGCTGTGAGCACAGGCTGAGGGAGCTGGGGGGGTGCAGCCTGCAGAGGAGAAGGCTCCAGGGGCACCTCAGAGCTGCTGTCAGTGCCTGAAGGGATCCTGCAGGAAGGCTGCAGAGAGACTGTTCCTGAGGGGGTCTGAGACAGGCCAAGGGGCAATGGTTTGGAGCTGAGGCAGAGCAGGGTTAGAGTGGAGCTGAGGAAGAAATTGCTGAGTGTGAGGGTGGTGAGAGCCTGGCACAGGCTGCCCAGGGAGGCTGTGGCTGCCTCCTTGGAGGGGGTGTTGCAGGCCAGGCTGGCTGAGGCCTTGAGCAGCTGAGGCTGGCTGAGAGCTGTCCCTGGGGATGGTGGGGGGGTGGAGTAGGTGATCTCTGAGGTCCCTTCCAACCTGAGCCACTCTGAGATTGTCTCTTGCAGCACATCAGCATTGCTGCAGCCTCAAGTTGCCCTTGTTGCAATACTGACACCAAATCAGCAGCTTCTGAAAATCCTGCTTAAAGCTTCAAGGGGCTGCAGCTGGTCAGCTCTAGGTTTAGTGATTGTGTGAACTGGGTGTGTACCTGTGGATCTGTTTATGGCAGGACTGAAATGGCAGAGAGGTTTGTGTTGGTAATGAGGGAAGCCCTGGGAGTGTGTGCAGATGTTCCCTGGTGCAGTGAGGCTGCTCCAAAGGCATCTGAGCACATTTGGAAAATTGCTGTTGCATGTCTTGGCACTTGGTGAGAAACTCCAAACTCGAGGTTAGCTGGGATTTGGGTAGGGTAAGTTCAAGGTCACTTTTTGTTTAAATGCTGTTTTGTTTTCAGTAATTAGACCATGCCAGGTGTATTAAGTATGTGATTAAAACCACCAGGTTTGCCTAATGCAGAGTAAATGAGAATGAAATCCAAGGTCGTTGTTCCTCCCTAGCCAGGCTCCAGATGAACAGCACACATGGAACTATTTATAAAGCATTTTGCATGGTCAGGATTTGCTTTAGGTTGTTGTCAGTGGCTTTTAAATGGAACTGCTCACAGATTTTACACAAGTACCTGCAGCACAGAAAAGTGTTCCTGTGCCTGCTGTTGAATTTGAATGGAAATCAAATATCTGTGATGTGGAATATTATGGCATAGAGGGGAAAAGAGAAGAGGTGGTAAGAGAGCCTGTGAGGCACTCTGCAACCTGTGACCAGGGGGAGCTTCCACCTGCCTCCTGGGTGTCCATCTCACAGCTGAGGCAACTTCTGTGCTGGCAGCTAGCAAGGCACAGGGAGGCAGAGAGGCTCTGTGCATACCCTGGGAGCTGCACAGGCAGGCTCTGTCACCCTGCAGCTCCTGCAGCACTCCTACCTGGGAGCACTCAGTCTCCTTCACAGCAGTGAGTGCTGCTGCCAGAGCCACAGGGATGCCCCTCCCTGGTAGCAGGCCAGCATCAGGGCAAGGTATGAACTTGAAATGGGTGTCTGATGTGGGCAACTGGGGGCTCAGGAGCCTGGTGGTCCTGCCAGCTGCTTTTGCAGGACTGACTGCGTTAAAAGCATAGTCATGGAATTCTGGAATGGCTCAGGTTGGAGAGGACCTCAGAGCTCATCTCCTCCCCCCTCCCCACCATGCCCAGGGACACCTCTCAGCCAGACTCAGCTGCTCAAGGCCTCAGCCAGCCTGGCCTGCAACACCTCCACCAAGGAGGCAGCCACAGCCTCCCTGGGCAGCCTGTGCCAGGCTCTCACCATCCTCACACTCAACAACTTCTTGCTCAGCTCCACTCTAACCCTGCTCTGCCTCAGCTCCAAACCTTCCCCCTTGGCCTGGCTCAGACCCCCTCAGGAGCAGTCTCTCTGCAGCCTTCCTGCAGGATCCCTTCAGGCACTGGCAGCAGCTCTGAGGTGCCCCTGGAGCCTTCTCCTCTGCAGGCTGCACCCCCCAGCTCCCTCAGCCTGTGCTCACAGCAGAGCTGCTCCATGGAACAGAAAGCTCCACCAACCCAAGCAGTTCTCAGTTTGGAGCCTGCTGTCTCTGAGCTTATCTAAACAGTGTCAGTGGTGTCTGAAGTAAGATTTGGTTTGCCTCCTATTATCAGCACTACAGTTTCTTAACTGAACAAAGGTGAAAGACTGAAATGAGGCACATTGCATTCCTGAAGTTAAAGGAAAGCATGTTTTTGCTTGGCAGGATGGAAATAGCTCTAAGAATATTCTGTTCCTCTTTTAAAGCAGAAAAAGGGGAAACACTGAGTGAAACTGCTGCTTTTTATTGCTTCTGTTAGTAGCAAAGTTGCCTTCCTCTCAGGCAGGTAAGAGACAGAATTTTGCTGTGAATACAGCAGGACTTTTTATCAATTTAGGGAGATCTACAGGGGCCTTCAGGGGTTGGTGAAGATCTTAAGGTTATTTTTGGTAGGTGTCAGGCTCATGCTGACACTGCTGCCTTAGGAAGCTCCTATCTGCATGGACAGTCATAAGAATCACTAACAGAGAGTTTCCTGAGTCTGTTCCTGCCCAAAATGTCCTCTTTCTTGCTGAGTGGCTGCAGTAGGCAGCTTCACATTTTGAGTACAGAAAGGCTTCTAGATTTTCTCTCTGGAAGGCCTCTGTTGAGAAGTGCTCTTTGCCCTTTACAGCATCTGTATGTAAAAGCTTGAACTGCCCCAAGTTCAGTCAGAGCTTTGTTGTTGTCAGCAGCCATCCCAGCCTTGCTCTGGCTTTGCCATTTTCAGCATGGTCACCTGAAATGGACCCTTGAGATGAGCACATCAGGATGATGTGATGCAGAGAATCTAAGCACAGGCTGCACTTCAAGCCTGGCTTCTTGAAAAGCCATCAGCCTTACAGGGTAGGTGCTGTGGCAGTTCTTCACGTGGTCCTGGGTGGCAGGGACTAAGAACCTCCCTTTCCCACTGCCTTTGGTTTGCCAGTTTAGGTTGGGAATAATTTTAGCCTGTTATTTTTGTAGCACCTTTTGACCTCAGTGCTGTGTTGTATAGCATGAGGTAAAAGTGAAGGAGGTGCTAGAGCCCTTATCAGTAAAAGGTGTGATTGCCTGGGGAGGAAGAGAGCCTTCATTTCTTGAAGTGCTGTAGAGACTCACTCTCTGGAGAGTTTAGCAGGCTGTGTGGTAGTTTGTCTGGTAACACTTGCAGATTTCTTTTTCCCCCCTGTTTTTTGTAGTCAGTACATCCACAGATGCCTTGGAATTCATGGGGCAGAGAATTTCCTCCCAGAATCAGTTAGGGTGGGAAGGGACCACAAGGATTATCTGTTTCCAACCCCCAGTCACCATCAACATCCACACACTGGTGAAATGTTTCAGTGTTCATTGTCATTAATGGTGGTGCCTTAAAGCTGAGGTAAGAAGTGGAGTATTTCCTCACTGATGTGTTGTAGCAACAGCATTTCCTTGTCTGCCTTCTTGCCAAAGCTCTCACCCAGCTGGGCACTCTGCTCCTCAGGTGCTGCTGTTAAACTGGTCACAGGTTTGGGTGAAGTGGTGCTTTGCACAGTGGTGAGGGGATGTGATGCTAGCTCACTGCAGGCTTTTCTGAGAGGACAGCTTCTGAGTGCTTCTCAGTTCAACCAGAGGCTGCCTGGGTGGTTAACTGAGCACAGCTCAGGACCTCTGCAGTGACACCGAAGCAACTCTTGGTGACACCTCAAACTTTCTCCAAAGACAGAATTTCTTCAAGGCTGTGAAGGCTTTTTGGACTTAATTTGATGAATTAGGTTGTGTTTGGAAATTCATCACTGTGTGACTGCAGCACTGATGATGAGATTGAGAGCAGCCCTGCAGAAGAGGACTTAGGGGAGCAGAGAGGCAGGATCCTCTCTCTCCAGCTCTGCCCACGCTGCTTTGGATGCAGCCCAAGCCGCCCGTGGCCTTCTGGGCCGCCCGTGGCCTTCTGGGCCGCCCGTGGCCTTCTGGGCCGCCCTTGGCCTTCTGGGCCGCCCTTGGCCATTGCTGCCTCCTCTCCAGCCTCTCCCCCACCAGCAGCCCTGCAGGGCTGCTCTCAATGTCATCATTCCCCAGCCCGGACTGATGCTGAGGGTTGCCCCAGCCTAGGAGCAGGGCCTTGCACTTCCCATCCACACTTAATCAGCTTGTTTCCAGCTTTTAATTGCCCTGCACAAAGGGTGACTGATATACAAAGACTGTGGTGCAGCCTAGCTGGGTATTACTTTTGGGCTGTTTCCCAAGGAAATGAGACTTAGGTGATTGTGCTGTTTGTCCTGATAGCTTCTGAGTCCTGCTGCCCAAATTCAGCCAAGGTGGAGATTTCAAGGGAAGCTAATTTGCTGCAAGTTTCAATCCTATTGCTACTAATAATTTGCCTCTGAGAAGTGGGATCCAGACCAGTAGCTGTGCTGCAGCACAGGTTGTGAGCTGAGGTCAGTAGTCAGCCTGCTGGGGGTTTGCCCTTGGCCCCTCTAGGTAGGAGCCAGGGATAGATGGATGCCATCTTACCCCAGACTTCCTAAGGGGATCAGGCTTATGAGGAGACCTTAGAGTAGCCTTGCAGGATCTGAAGGGGGCTGCAGGAAGGCTGGGGAGGGACTATTGCCAAGGTCTGGGAATGGCAGGACAAGGGGAATGGGTTTGAAGTGTGAGAGGGGAGATTGAAAGTGGATGTTAGGAGGAAGTTGTTTGCAGTGAGGGTGGTGAGACACTGGCACAGGTTGCCCAGGGAGGTTGTGGAGCACAGAATCACTCAACATGATCAAAGATCATGTTGGGTGATTCTGTGCTCCACAACCTCCCTGGAGGTGTTCAAGGCCAGGCTGGAGGCCTGAGTGACCTGTGCTAGTGGGAGGTGTCCCTGCCTATGGTTTTGAGGTCCCTTCCAACCTTACCATTCTATGATTCCATAAAAGAGAGGCTTCTGGTTGTTTCTGTTGCTCTCCCTGTATCAGTGGTAGCAGCCAGGGAGCCAGAGGCAGGTTGCCATACTCAGGGCTGGCCACCCCTTGTCCTCCCCTCTCCAGCTCACCCTGCAGCTGCAGCATTGGCAGCTCTCGGGCAGGGAGGCAGTCAGGAGCCCCAGGGTTTCACACTGCAGGACTGACCTGTTTGGCTACCTCCTGTCTTTGGATCACTTTAAGTGTAGGAAGAAGCTCTTTTAGACTGCTCCTAAGACTCTTTGTTTGGTTTGGTTGCATCTCACCTGAACTGACTTCTGTAGCCCAGAGTTCTGTTCTCTATATGATGACTTCCACACATCTCCAATCTCAACTGACCACCTCTGGTCTGAACTCCCATTTTAATCCCATCTGCTTTTGTGTCCTTTGAAGTGAGAGCTGTGAAAACAACATGGGTTTCCTTGCTGGTGCTCTCCACACAAGGCAGTGGATAGCATCCAGAAAGCAGTTTTACTGGGGAGAGCTTTGATTTTGGCTTAGTTAATTCTCTAAACAAAGAGCTGTAAATGTATTACTTCTCTTGTACAGAGAACTTTGATTTGCCTGCTCCATGAGCTGATTGCAGCTTTGATACAGAGATATCTGTGCAACATTTTTATTTGGGCAGAAAGAAATGCATTAAAGGTGTTTTGCTCCCAGGTAGGAATGTCATTTTAATCCAGCCTGTGTGGCTTCCATGTTCAACACAATTCAGGCTCCAGGATGTTTGCTCTGAGAGGTCGTTGGAAAGGTGAGGAGCAGAGATGAAGTGATACCATTTAGTGTTTACATTTGTTACACAGTGCAGTAGTGGGCTGACCTAAAGGAAAATGGATCCCTGCATTTCAATTCCTTCATAACTTCCTAAGTCAACTTCCTAAGTTCCTTCTGCTGGAGGGAATTTCAGAGAACCATGCAGAGCTGGCAGCAGTTTAGGTCTTACTGTATTTTCCTTCTGGGTCTTTTAACTGTTTGTGCCATGCAGTACTGCTGTAAGCAAGGGATTTAAACAGGCAGGCAAGCTGCTGTCATAACTCTGCTGAATTCTTATCAACACCTTCCTGGCCTGGGTCAAAGCCAGTGTCCAGCAGGAGCAGGGCAGTGATGGTGTCCCTGAACAAGGCCCTGGTGAGGCCACAGCTTGAGCACTGAGTGCAGTTCTGGGCACCACAGCATAGAAAGACATTGAGGGGCTGGAGGGTGTCCAGAGAAGAGCAGTGAGGCTGCTGAGGGGTGTGGAGGGCATCATAGGAGGAGCAGCTGAGGGAGCTGGGGTGGTTTAGTCTGGATAAGAGAAGGCTGAGAGGAGACCTCACTGCTCTCTGCAGCTCCCTGGAAGGAGGCTGGAGTGAGACTGGGACTGATCTCTTCTCCTAAGTAACCAGTGAGAGGACAAGGGGCAATGGGTTTGAGTTGTGCCAGGGAAGGTTTGGGTTGGACATGAGGAAAAGCTTTAGTGAGAGAGTGGTGAGGGGTTGGGAGAGGCTGCCCAGGGAGGTGGTGGATGTGGTGCTTGAGGAGATGGTGTAGTGGTGATGGTAACTGGACTCAGTGATGGGAAAGGTCTTTTCCAGCCTTACTGACTGTGTTCTGTATGGTCTGTGCTGGAGGCCCTTGGCTGTAAGATATGTAACTGCCTTTTGGCTTGCTCCACCCTAGCTGCACTTTGCTGTTCTTCCACCTGTTCAGAATTCTTCCCATTAACTCATTTGTGCCCAAACTCTTCTTCAAGGCCAGTGCTGACACAACTTCTTCTATTCTTATCAGTTTCTATGGTGTTTCATCCTTTTTTTTTGCTCAGTCTTTCCTTACACAGTTTTCTGTGGTTGTCATGGCAACAATAAATAGCAAATGTGTCAATTTTCAAGCAATGCTGCTCTCAGGATTTTGGTGGCTGAGCAAGAAATGAGGTATTATCAGCACAATTAAGCAAATTAATAGGATTAAATTACCTTGTAGTTTTGCAGCACTGCTGCTTCTAGGCAAGGTGCTGTGCACTGAGATGCTACTTGGAAGACTATAAATAGAACACATTTGTGGAGGTAGGAGAAACTGGTCCTTTATTGGAACAACTCTTCTGCTGTTGTTACCCTGATGGCCAGGAGCTGGTTGGCATTCCAGCAACATTAACATCAACCAGGTTAGTAGGGATGTGGTTAATAATTGCTGGGGTTCCCTTGCAGTACAAACCATCACAGGCTCACAGGATGTCAGGGCTTGGGAGGGACCCAAAGAGCTCATCCAGTCCAAGCCCCCTGCCAGAGCAGGACCAGACAATGCAGCTCAGGGCACACAGAACACATCCAGACAGGCCTGCAAAGGCTCCACAGAAGGAGACTCCACAGCCTCTCTGGGCAGCCTGTGCCAGGGCTCTGGGACCCTTCCAGGCAAGAAGTTTCCCCTTGTGTTGAGCTGGAACCTCCTGTGCTGCAGCTTCCATCCATTGCTCCTTGTCCTATCCCAGGCAGCAGTGAGCAGAGCCTGTGCCCCCCTCCTGACCCCCAGCCCTCAGATAGTTACAAACATTGGTTAGATCCCCTCTCAGTCTTCTCTTCTCCAGACTATGCAGCCCCATGTCCCTCAGCCTCTCCTCACCAAGCACTGCTCAGTATCCTCAGCATCCTTGCAGCCCTCTGCCCTCTCCAGCAGATCCTTGTCCTGCTTCAACTGGGGAGCCCAAAACCTCAAGCTGAGGTCTCACCAGGGGGAGGACCTCTCTTCATCTGCTGGACACACTCTTCCTAATAAACCATCAGTGTGAAAAGAAGATCTTTCCAGAGGGGAAGATGTTTGGAGATACCAGCTGCAGAAGCAACAGAAGGAGAACGTTGCCTGAAAAGGAGGCTCAGGGGAGGCCTCACTGCTCTCTACAGCTGCATGCAAGGAGTGAGGTGGGATTTGGTCTCTCCTCTCAGGTGACAAGGGACAGGGTGAGAGGAAATGGCCTCAGGTTGCACCAGGGGAGGTTTGGATTGGATATTGGGGAAAAATATTCACTGAAGGAGTGGCCAAGCATTGGACCAGGCTGCCCAGGGAGGCAGTGGAGTGGCCATTGGAAGTGTTCCAAAACAGGGTGGATGTGGTGCTTGGGGATGTGGTTTAGTGAAGGTCTTAGCAGTGGGAGGTTAATGGACTTAGTGGCCTAGAAGTTTTCTTCCAAACAGTTCTGTGATTCTCTAGGTTGTGTTCAAAGCAGAAGATACTCAGGGAGGAAGGAGGTGGTTTGGGACTGAACTGAGTGAGGACAGTGAGAAGCTGACACCAGTTCTGTGACTGAGTGTTTAAAGGCAGAACCACTGAGGAGGATGGAAACAATCCAGCTGTGGCTGACAGAATTTACTCTAGAGATGCAGGGGTGCACCAGTGAGCACTGTAAATTGAGAGTGGGATTAGTGCACAGCACCTGTTTGCACTGAGTGGTAAATAAGTGAGGTGTGCAGGTTATCATCTGAGAAACCTAATTAAACAAACCAGTGATGCTCTGCAGGCTGTGACAGAGCAAACAGAGCAAATGCTGGAGACCTTCCTAGGAGCTATTGCTGTGAAGGTAAAAGGTCTGTGCTAGTATCTGGCCTGATTGCATGAATGTTTGACTCTCAGAATACTGGATACTAAAACATGTCTTTGGCCAATGATTCTGGCAGTGGGGACTCAGGTGAAGGTGCCACTGAGTCTCCTTCCATGAGTCAGTGGAGTTTCTACATTGATAGAGCACAGGACAAGGTGATGGTTAAGCACTGAGTGCTGAGACAGCCTGGATTGCTTGGGCTGCTTTGTAATTTAGTATTGCTTTCAGCTGTGTGTGAGTCCAGGAGCTCCTGTGTTTCCATGGCAGTCATTGTCAGCCATGACCTTGGTCTGCTTCCCCAGCTTTGGGGCTGTTTGGGGCTGGTTTGCTTGTAGTGAGAGTAGCCTGCTGCAGGTGTGTGAAGGAAAAGGCTCTGCATGTTGTGGAAAAGCTGCCAGGTAAGTGGTGCTGCCTGACAGCTTACCCATTTCTGTCTTTGGTCCCTTGGTTTAGGTCTAACTTGGTCTGCATTAGAAGCAAAGCAGTAGCTGCCCACTGCCCGTGGCACAGTGCATTTCCTCAGGCTGGTTAAGGCAGTTTGGCAGTGCTTGTTCAAGCTGTGTTTCACAAACACTTTGTGTGTCACAAAGCTGCTGCATTTTGGCAAGAGGAAAGCTAAATCCTCCTTAGTGAACCAGCTGAAACTCTGCAGTATCTGACTGGCATGGCTTGTAAAGGAGACTTCAATAAGGAGGCAGCATTAGGTCAGGTTAATAAACTGCTGCTTGAAGTGTGGAGATATTTTTAAGGAGGCTGCTCTGTTCACAATAGAAAATGCTTCCAAACAACTTGGATCAGCTTTGTCCTAAGTAAATGAGATCTCCAGCCCCTGTAGGATGGGGTGCAGGAGTGGAACCTTCTCTTCCCTGGGACTCTCTGGGCTCTGCTGCTGCTATGGGGAACCCCAATCCTTTAGCAAACTCTACTGCAGTGCTTAGGAAAACTGAGCCACATCAAACCAGACCAGGGGAGAAAGGATGTGAGTGAGACTCAGGCATTCTCTGCCTGCCAGCAGTGCTTCTCTTACACCTTGGAAGCTGCACAGGAGATGAAACTCAGCACTGCCTAGCAAAGGTGCTGGGAGCCTGCTTCTGGCAGCACCACATGCTGGGTGATGGAGCCTAAGCTGGGGCAGGCTTGGCTGCTGGCCCCTCCCGGGCCAGAAGGCTTTGCTGAGGCCTGCAGGGGTCTCCTCCCTCCTGGGCTAACAGTTCAGTTACATCTCCCTGCCAAGCACTGCCTTTGTTCACTTGCTGCCTTTGGGTTCTGCTTGGTCTCAGGCTTTGCAGGCAGCTGCTTAGTTCCACTGCCTTTTTACTGCCTTTGCTGGGTTTTCTTCCTTCCCCTAGTGATGCAAAGAGCTGCCATTTGTTACTTGTAAGTGGCCCTGAATTTCTGGACTACAGAATTTCCCCTGTTCGTCTGGTACCAGAAGTGACTGAAAGCCACCCTCTGTTGCTTGCAATTCCCAGAGTGCTTCCTGCATGGGATAAGCCCTGGGACAGGACTTCTGTCACTTGTACAGCTGTTAAAGATCTTGGTTTGTTCATAGAATCATAGAATGGGAAGGTTGGAAGGGACCTCAAGGATCATCCAGTTCCAACCCCCTGCCATAGGCAGGGACACCTCCCACTAGCACAGGTCACTCAAGGCCTCCTCCAACCTGGCCTTGAACCCCTCCAGGCAGGGAGCAGCCACAACCTCCCTGGGCAACCTGTGCCAGTGTCTCACCACCCTCACTGCAAACAACTTCCTCCTCACATCCACTTTCAATCTCCCCTCTCACACTTCAAACCCATTCCCATTGTCCTGCCATTCCCAGACCTTGTCAATAGTCCCTCCCCAGCCTTCCTGCAGCCCCCTTCAGATCCTGCAAGGCCACTCCAAGCTCTCCTGGAAGCCTTCTCTTCTGCAGGCTGCAGAGCCCCAACTCTCTCAGCCTGTCCTCACAGCAGAGCTGCTGCAGCCCTCTCAGCATCTTGGTGGCCTCCTCTGCACTGGCTCCAACACTTCCATGTCCTTCCTGTGCTGGGGGCTCCAGAACTGCCCCCAGGACTGCAGCTGGGGTCTGAGGAGAGCAGAGCCAAGGGGCAGAATCCCCTCCCTTGCCCTGCTGCCCACACTGCTCTTGCTGCAGCCCAGCACACAGTTGCTGTCTGGGCTGCACTCACACTGCAGCCTCATCTTGAGCTTTTCATCACCCCCAGGGCCTGTTCCTCAGGGCTGCTCTCAGCCATTCCCCACCCAGCCTGTGTTTTCCTAGATCCTTTCTGAATTGGCAGCTGGAAGCTCAACTGAATTTTCTTCCTTATAAAGAACAAAACTAAGTGAATTGAAGGTTGCCCAGCAAATAAGACACCAGCCCATGTGTGTGCTTTGGGTTTGGGGTGTGTGTCTCTCTCTCCTCCAGCAGACTTTTCCTTTGAGGAAAATTTAGCTTTGCTGTATCCATTTTTGTTCTCTTTTTGAGTATCAGCATTTTGTCCTTCTAAGAAAGCTGAGATTTGCTTGTGTTGTCCCTCAGTAAGACACTGAGGTTCAAGGAGTCACAGTTAAAACTCTTCCATTGCTCTTTAGCTTCACCACTTTTCAGGGGCTGGTTTTACCTTCAGAGTTGCCTCATGGTTCTCTTGTGTCACCACTCCTTGTGCCATCACTTTGGCAGTTTTTCTTTCTATTTTAGCAATAACCTTAAAGGGAACTGTTGCAGGAAAATGGCCTGAAGTGATACCATCAGGGAGATGAACACAGCACTCCTTTCAGCCTCTCTCATGTTTCCTACCATCTTTGCTCTTCAATACAGATTTGCATTCAAAAAATACTTGTACAAAATTGGGAGCATGTTTCAGTTCTTACTTTGTCTTTAGGATGTTGTTGGGAGCTCTCAGCTGAATTGCTTTGATTTCTTTATTGTGGGGGCTCTTGACTGAATTACTTTGATCTTTTAAAACCTACTTTCATCCCAGAAGTCTCTCTCTTTGTTCCAGCACTTCCATTGCGAAAATGTAAGCCTGGATGTTTAGAGATGATCCTCTCAGGGAAGAATCAGCTGGCAAGGAGGCAGTGCCTGCCTTTGAGAAAGCTTTTGGAGTGTGAAGGTAGCATTTGGGGGCCTCTAGCTGCATGGTAAGTGCAGGTTGCTGAGATGTGATGTGGTGAGCTCAAGGGCACTGCAATAGAGCTGCTGCTGCAGGACAGCTGAAAACCATTGGCCCTGGAGAGCTACAGATGAACAGAGAGAAACAGCTCACCTTTGGATGCTGCTCAGCACACTGAGAGCTCCTTTTGGGTTTGGTGTTTCATATCTTTGCTTGGCAGCATTTGAAAGGTGTTCTGTGTTGGTTGGGTTTAACCCTGATGCTCTCTGGGGAAAGGGCCAGGGGGAAAATCCTTTCTATTTTTAGATGAGGTGTGGTGGCTGCTTTGCTATCAGCTCTTTGTGGGCCTGTTTGCAGTGGAGTTTAACCAGCCTGGGGAGCAGCCAGGTGGAGGTTTTCCCCCTAAGCTTTAGATGATTTACCTTGTTGGGAGCTCCAGCCAGTAAACATTTATAGTGTTCTTAGGAGCTAACTGTACCATGAAGCTGGGACAGCAAAGTGCCTGCTACAGAAAATCACAGCATATAAAACCCAACTAAAATCTTCTCTGAGGCATTTCAAAGTGTGAATTTCTGCCTGTAATACTCTCAAAGTAACTCTGAAAAAATAGCTGTGATGGTGAAGCAGTTCTGACAAGAAGGTGATGGCAAATGAAGTGTTGTGCTTCAGCAGACTCAATGTAATGGAGGAACACACTCTGTAAATGACAGGAGAGAGGCAAGAGTAGGATTTTATTTCCTTTTATACACTTACATTTCTTTATTAAACTCACTACCAGATACTAAAGATTTTATTTCAAGGATGCTTATCAATCTATTAGTATATAACAGATTATTGTGTTCACCTTGCCAGATACATTGCTTGCAGTTTATTTCCCTGTGTTCAGATGTTTCTGTGTTATTTATTTTGGTGCAAATCCTCTACCTCAGAACTCCACAACCATCAGCTGCTCCAGCAGGGAAAAAGCCAATGTTAATTGTGTGTGACTGCTTGGGCTGTGGGAGGACTTTAACACACTACAGCAACACACACTGCATGCCTGGTTTGGTCAGGAGCAGGGTGAAACTCTTAGCATCAGTGCTAATTTTCCTCTGTCTTGCAGTGGTTTGTGCTTTGCCTTAGGCTGCAGCTCCTCCAGAGTTGCTCATTGAGCTTTTTCCCTGCTAGGTTATTTTTTTACTCATCTCTTTCACCTTTTTAATTGTAGAGCTGTTTACATCCTAATGACTCAGAAATGAAGAGGGAAAAGAAAATGCATCTCCCTGCTCCTAAGCCTCACTTCTTTTAGGAATCTGATTTTTAAGGGTAATGTAATGAAGGTGAAGGACCCAGCTCATGACTTTTGGATTTTAGGACCAGCAGTACTTTAATGTGCCCAAAGGAGAGAGCCCTGCCTGGTGTTCAGCAAAGGACTGCAAATGATGGCATGCACCAATGCTGGAGAAAGCTGCTTTTCCCCTGAGTGGTTTGCTGTTGAAGTGTAACTTCCATGCAGCTAACAAAATCCTCCTAGAGCTGCAAAACCTTGGTGGTGGTGACTGAGATCCAGCTCTGTGTTGTCAAAGTCGTGGTAGGGTTCGAATGCCTCTGCAGAGAGAGCCCCTGGTGACCACAGGAGTTTAATCATGGCACTTGTGTGTACAGGTGTGTCCCTAAAAGGCCTTTGTAAAATCACCTGAAGTTGGCTTTCCTCTGAGTGCTGTGTGCTTCTTTTACTCCCCAAATGTCTGAGACCACTAACAAACTTTGGCTTTTGGAGGTTAGGATGCTGGGGCTGCTGCGTTGTCAGAAACAGTGATGGGGAACTAGACAGCTGATAGTTTAGTCCTGTGTTTTGCAACAAAGAAATTAGCTCTCAAATGAAGCTTTCACTCCATCCCCTCTCCCAGCTTGCTTCCATGACTGAGTTGCTGGCTGTAGTAACAGCAGGGGTGGGGATGGCAGCAAGGCAGAGCTCTGAGGTGGCTGCCTGAGACAGCTTCTCAGCTGGCACAGCTCACACAAGGTCAGCATCATGTGCTGCATAGGCAAACCAGAGCAGTTAGAGTCACAGACTCAGTCAGGGCTGGAAGGCACCACAAGGATCAGCCAGTTCCAAACTCCTGCCATGCCCAGGGACACCTCACACCAGCTCAGGCTGGTCACAGCCTCATCCAGCCTGGACTTAAACACCTCCAGGGATGAGGCTTCCACCACCTCCCTGGGCAACCCCTGCCAGGCTCTCACCACCCTCATGCTCAACAACTTCTTCCTAACATCCATTTCTAGCTTGGTTCCATTCCCCTCAGTCCTATCCCTACCTGACAGCCTCAAAAGTCCCTCCCCAGCTTTCTTGTAGCCCCCTTCAGACACTGCAAGGCCACAAGAAGGTCCCCTGGGAGCCTTCTCCTCTCCAGCCTGCACAGCCCCAGCTGCCTCAGGCTCTCCTCCTCGGTTCTCCCTGCTGCTGCTGCTGCAGAGGAGCAGCTGAAGGCAGCAGGAGCTGTGGGGCATTTCCTTGCACACAGCCCTGGGGCAGCTGCTCCCCAAGTGGGAGCCACAGGTGTTTAGGGGTGAATTCATACAAGGGAGAAACTGGTCAGAAAGGCTCACCTGGAACCTTTTGGATCCTGACTCAACTCTAACTTTTTATGCCAGTAAAAAAAGAGTTTCAGGTCATCAGTGGAGCTCATTCCACTAGAGAAAAGAAACCTCTGCTCAGCAGAGGGGACAGCTGGGAGGGAAAGGTTTCTCTTAGTTGAGGCCACACAAAGCAATCCAAGGCATGCACTGGTTAAATCTTAGGAAGTGCTGCAGGCAGCCCCCTTCTGCAATTGCCATAGAAAATGGCTGTTGTTAGCCATTCTGTTGAGAGTTCATGTTGGAGGAATTGCTAGCAGATGGGAAAATAGATGACTCAGAATATAGCATTAGCAATCCATATTTTTTCAATCAAAGGCTTCTAATAAGGCACATTGCATCTGCAAGGTTCATTTGAGCAGTTGCTAGGAAGAATTTGTTTTTCCAAGTAAACACAACAAACTTGATACAGATTTTTTTTGGTTTTTTGGTTGAATATCTGTTTCCTTACCAATTTAAAACCTGAGAATGTGTTTGCTTGTTTGCCTTGCCCCAGCTCAGTGGCACTGTTCCATGCCTCAGGATGGCAGACTGGGGCTTTGCAGTGCTCACTCATGCATTATGGAGTTACTAATGAAATCTAATTTCACCATATTGGAAACCTCACAGGCCTGGAGCCTTATTTACCTCTGTTAGCTGTCAAGGGTGCATGAAGATTATAGTCAGCCACATCCACCAAAACTTTGGCTTTTGGCCCCTGAAAACTTTGGATGGCTATGGATATGTGCTGGCCAAGGGTGGCTAATGAGTTCCAGACTCTCTTCCAGACCCCTTTGCCTCCATCTGTGGAGGCACCACTGAATATCTCAGATCCATGTCCTTCCTTCTGGCCGCTGTGCTGGACACAGGTGGAAGGCAGTAGTCAGGATTTTGCTTTGCACCCTTTGCCTTGATGACTTCTTGGGAGTTCATTTGTTGGCTCTGCTTTTTCTCCTTCCCTCCCAGCTTCTTGCCACAGCACCTGGCTCTCTAGAGAAGAGCCCAGCTGTGTTTCCCAAGAGCCTGTTTTGGTCTGAGTGTGTGCTTTGACCAGGGGTGGGAACAAAACATGCAAGGTGGAATCCTGCAGGCAGAATTAGTATTGACTGCAAGTAGTTATTATTTGGTTTGCTGAACATAGAGATCCAAATGAAGCTGTCCAGCTGGGAATGCAAGTCTGAAAAATGGGGAAATGGTTATGACACTTCCCTTGCCCAGGTTTGGTTCTGGGAGGTGACTGCATCACTACAGGAAGAGAGAATTCCTTGTGTGTCACTGCAGAAAAGCAACCAACCTGCAACCAGCAGTGACCAGAGTGAGGAGGGCTTGGCACAGCAAAAGGTCTTCTGGTGCAGTGCTGCACTGTGCTGCCTTTGCCCAGCCTTGCATGGTAGCACTCAGTTACTTTTCCTTCAGCTGCAAAGCTCAGTGACCCCAGAGTGATTAGCAGTGGTTCCTGCCATCCTCCCACAGGGGAGTGCAGCTCTCCCTGGAGCATTTGTGGCTCTGACCTGTGCTCTGGTCACAGGGGATGACTCCCTGTCTAGAGCTGCCCCAGCTTGCACTGTGTCCCAGCCTGATGAGGATGGGCAGGTTAGGGAAGCTTGCTCATGCTTCTGTGGCAGTGCTGCTGCTTTCTGAGAGCTGAAGACTGGAGCTCAGGCAAAAGCTTATTTAGGCTCTGACTCTCTGTTGGTTGTCCCAGCTTGAACTGGTGTTGCTGAAAAGGATCTTCTGCCACTAGGAGCTCCTTTCTGCAGGATTCTTCCACCAGGATTTCCCCTGCATCAGGGACAGGAGAAGGTGGGCAGGAGCTGCTGGCACTCAGCTTGCAGCACTGTTAGCTGGGCCTTGTGTAGGCAAAGGCAGCTTCCTTCCCTGGGTGCAACTGTCTCTTGAGAATCCACCAGCTTGTGGAAGTAGTTATTCAAGGTTACCTGGCTCTGGAGGCAGTTTTGCTTTCTGTTTTTCTCCCCTCTCTCTGTAGTGATGAGGGTGACAAGCAGAGCCTTCAGGAGCAAAGGATTTTTTCTGCACACACCTAGTTTTCCTGCTGGCAAAGTAAGTTGCATGCCCACTCTGAAGGCCTGTGTGTCTGTTCAGACCAGAAGCACAGCCCTCCTGAATTTTGCATCCTGTTGCATGGCATTCCAAAATAATCAGCCCACACACCTGAGGCTCTTTCTTCAGAGCTCCTCTCAACCCACTCTGCATCCCACCTGGATTTGTGCCTGGATGCCCCAAGCAGCATCCATTCACCCTCTGTACTGAGTATTGTGGCTCCTTGTGTCCCCTGGGTGATGTGGCTGAGGTTGTTCTGAAAGGTTTACAAATTAATTCTCTCTTTTATTTCCCAGCCCAGCTGTCTCTGATCTTTAAATAATGTTTAATTCTGTTTGCTGACTCTGCTTCTTGATGTGCAGTGTAAATCAAAGCTCACCCATCACATTCTTCTCTGACAGTTTATTACAAAGAGAAGTTTTGCAGTGCAGAATAATTCTGTGATTGCATCAGTTGTGGCCTGTTCTGTGCAGTGCTGGCTGAGGGGGGGAGTAAGTGGATGCCTGGGCTGGCCCAGAGCTGGCAGGAGGCTTCCTCAGTGGCAATGCTCACAAAGCACACCCAGCATTACTCACAGTGACTTCCTCAGTCCCTTTGCTTGGCTCTGCTCTCCTCAGAGCCCAGCTGCAGTCCTGGGTGCAGTTCTGGAGCCCCCAGCACAGGAAGGACATGGAAGTGTTGGAGCCAGTGCAGAGGAGGCCAGCAAGATGCTGAGAGGGCTGCAGCAGCTCTGCTGTGAGGACAGGCTGAGAGAGTTGGGGCTCTGCAGCCTGCAGAGGAGAAGGCTTCCAGGAGACCTTAGAGTAGCCTTCCAGGATCTGAAGGGGGCTGCAGGAAGGCTGGGGAGGGACTATTGCCAAGGTCTGGGAATGGCAGGACAAGGGGAATGGGTTTGAAGTGTGAGAGGGGAGATTGAAAGTGGATGTTAGGAGGAAGTTGTTTGCAGTGAGGGTGGTGAGACACTGGCACAGGTTGCCCAGGGAGGTTGTGGAGCACAGAATGTGATCTTGGATCCTCCTTGGAGGTGTTCAAGGCCAGGTTGGATGAGGTCTTGAGCAACCTGTTCCAGTGGGAGGTGTCCCTGCCTGTGGCACAGGGGGGTTGGAACTGGCTGAGCTTTGAGGTCCCTTGCAGCCTTACCATTCTTGTGGCTCTGCTTGCCCATGAAGCCCCAGATACATTCTGCTGTCACACGTGCTAAGGCTCAACATGCTCCTGTCCCATGTGCTGTGGCTGGTCAGTTAGGCAGGGCAAGTGGCACTGGCATCTCTCCTTACACTGCAGACCTCTCTGTGCTCCTGTAGAAGAGATCTCACTGAAGAGTGTCTGTCATGGGCTGCTAACATTCACCAGTGGAAGAAAATGCTGAGGGGGTTAATCTTTCTCTGAAAAGGGAACCACAGCTTGCTGCACAAGTTCCTGGTGCTTTCCTGTGTATTTCAGCTGGGAGGAATGCTATTTCATTCCTTGGGAGGCAGTCTGCTCTCCCTCCCTGTCCATGGGACACAGAGGCATTGCTGATGAGCCTCCTGAGTGCATCTGAGGTCTCTGAAGCTCTCACAGGCCTGAGGGGCTTTGTCCTGGAGGATATTTTGGGGGCTAATTCCCATCCCCATTAGGAATCTTCTGGTTGCAGTGAGGTTGGATGCAAACATGCAGATTTTCCAGCTGCTGCTCTCTGCATTTCTGAGCTGCACTCCCTCTTCAAGACCGCTTGCAGTTAGTTACTTACTGTGTGCAGTGTATGTGTTAGGAGAAGTCACAGCAGCAGGCTTTGCACTGCCTGTAGCAGTCTGTGTGGCTAATTTAGATGCCTCAGATGCTGGTAAAAATAAAGATCAAAAGCAGTGTTTCATTCCCCAGGGTGAAGAAATCAGACTGTGTGGAGGGAAGGCTGCCCTAGATTCCTCAACTGAGTATTGACTCAGTAGTAGGTGGATTGGGGAAAGGTTTTCTTCCCCTCCCCCCAGAGTTAGGTGTTGTGCTTGTTTGCTGTGTCAGAGTATCTGCAAACAAAGCCCAGACTGCCCCTGCCCTAGGCCAGGATGATTGGTGCTGCTGTCACAGCCAGGAGTGAGCGGCACGCAGGCAGTGCTGGCAGTAGCAGGGCAGAGAGGCGCTGGGCTCGGCGGCAGGAGGGTGCATGGCAGAGCCAAAGGGGCCTGTGTGAGCAGCAGGCCCATGGCAGCCTCCCTTGCACACTGTTTCCCGTGGAATTCTCTGGAGAGCACTGGCTGAGCACAGGCTGTGCAGGCCCAGCCCCGGCTGAGCCCCAGGAGTGCTGGGCAGTGGAGCTCAGCCCAGCAGGTCACAGTTGGTGTTCTCATGGCACACTGCTGGGACTGCTTCTGTTGGCCACTTCTCTTCCCACGGTGAGGGCCTCAGGCTGGACATCAGGGAAAACTCCTGGGGGTCAGGCATTGGAACAGGCTGCCCAGGGAGGTGGTGGAGTCCCTGTCCCTGGAGGTGCTTAAGCACTGTTCAGATGTGGCACTTAGCAACAGGGCTTAGTGGTTGGACCTGGTGACCTCAGGGTCTTTTCAAACCTGAATGAGTCCACAGTTCTGTGGTTCTGAGGTGCCCCAGCACCTGCCAGGGCTCAAACCTTTATTTGCAGCATCCAGCAAGCCAATTAATCGATTTACTTCTTATCTGTCACTCTAATGGATGAGGTTTAAGGGGCTGCTGAGCATGGTGAGAAGGTGTTTTCAGAAGGAAAAGCCCTTGGTCAAAGGTAGCTCCCTGCTGTGGAGGCAGGAAATCATTTCATGGATCATTCAAACTCTCTTAGCAATTTGCTTTGCCTGCTGCTGGCAGCACTCTGCTGTGGAAAACAGCTGCCTTGGCTTCCTTATCACAGGAGCTCTCAGTGCCTGCCCTGCAGTTACCTACAGCAGCTGTTTTTCAGGCTTCCCTAGCAGGCTGCAGTGGAGTATGTGATGAAGTAAAATAGTTCATCACTGTGCATTCTGTGGCATGCTTGATTTCAGTGCCACTTAAACTGCAGCCCTGTGTTTATTTGCAACCTGGGCTTAAGGTTTGCAAAGTGTTGGTGGTTTTTTTTTCCCTTTTGAATTAGAGTGCTCTGTGTTTAGGTGTGGATGATGTCCTGGGGAGCACAGGAAGGCTTTTGGTTACATAAACACTTGTATGTGTGTACACAGAGCCTCCAAGTCTGTAGAAACACTGCAGCTGTCATCTCCTGGACCTCTAATGACCAGCACAGAGCATTGGTGCCTTCATGGGGGACAGCTGTTAAGCTCAGAATCTTAACTTAAAATGTGAGATTGATTTCAGTTTACTAATTAAACAAAACAAACAAACAAAAAACCCCAAAAAACCACAAGAAGAAAAGACTGAAAGAATGGCTCAGGTTGGAAGGGACCTCAGAGCTCATCTCCCCCAACCTCCCTGTCTTGGGCAGGGGCACCTCACAGTCAGACTTGGTTGCTCAAGGCCTCATCCAGCCTGGCCTTGAACAGTGCTCTCCACCTAGAAGCTTGTTTCTAGCTGCTGATTTCCAGGAAAAAGCCTTTTGGAATCTGGCCAGGATCCATAGCCAGTTCTGCCAGCACCAGCCTTGGCAGTGGCTGCTGGCTTCAGGACGTGGTGTAAAGGACTTGGTGATCACAGAATCAGAGCATGGTAAGGTTGGAAGGGACCTCAAAGCTCAGCCAGTTCCAACCCCCTGCCATGGGCAGGGACACCTCCCACTAGCACAGGTCACTCAAGGCCTCATCCAGCCTGGCCTTGAACACCTCCAGGGAGGTTGTGGAGCACAGAAGCACAGAATGATCAAAGATCATGTTGGGTGATTCTGTGCTCCACAACCTCCCTGNCTCTTCTGCAGGCTGCAGAGCCCCAACTCTCTCAGCCTGTCCTCACAGCAGAGCTGCTGCAGCCCTCTCAGCATCTTGCTGGCCTCCTCTGCACTGGCTCCAACACTTCCATGTCCTTCAAGGAGGTCCCCTCCAAACGAAACAATTCTGTGAGTCTGTGACTCTGACTGCAGGTGGAAGGGTTATGGCAGATGGTGCTTTTCACCTGTGTCTTAATCTCGTTGTGTGTTTTGTTCTTTTGTGTTGGTTGTGTTGCAGTTAAAGAATCTGAGTTTAGAAGAGCTCCAGATGAGGTTAAAGGCTTTGGACCCAATGATGGAACGAGAAATCGAGGAGCTGCGCCAGAGGTACACTGCAAAGAGGCAACCTATCCTAGATGCCATGGATGCAAAGAAAAGGAGGCAACAAAATTTCTGAGCTCCTTTTACTCTCAGAGTCAATACTTTGGGTCAGTGTGGCCACTGGGAACATTTTAAGTCTGAAGGAATTCCAGCAGGAGCTGTCAAAAACCCAAGCTTTGGACTTCGCAAGCAATGACAATTGGAGGGGTGCAAGAGAATACACCCAGTGTTGTGCACAGGCAGTGACACACAGTACCACCTGGCTGTGTTTTCAGATCTTCAATGCAATAGAGTCTATGATTTAATCTGTTACTTCCCACTCTCTTGCAGGTGGGTAGTGGTAACTTGGTGTTGTACCTTAGGAGCTGTGTTTGGGAGCACCTGGAACTGTTTCTTGATTGTGCAACACTACAGAGCCTTATGTTGCAATATATTTTCTTCCCACTTAGAAGCATATTTATTATGTAATCTTTGATGATCCTATTTATTTCATGCCTGGTTTGGGGTTTTTATTAGGTAGTATTGAGGTAACACTATGGAGAGCAGAGCCAGGTGAGCTAAAGGTGTTCTTGGAGCGTAATGAAGAGAAGCTCTCCACTGTGCTACCTTTGAAAAGTTCAGTTTCAGCAAGCATCCTGGTTCAGGGCAGCCCCTGGATGTGTATCCAGCCCATCCATACCCTGGGATTTAAGCATCAAATAAGTCCCAGGCTGCTGTTTTCCTGCTCTGCTGAAGCAGGGGCTGTGGCTGGAGTGGAGCGATGCAGTTGTCAGGCTGCAGAGCATCCTTCTGGGGAGCCTCTGTCACTGCTCCACACACCCAACCATCTCTCATTAAACAAAGCAAGCCAAGTGCCTAATCACTCTTGGGCCTCCTGTTGCTCAGGAGAAGCAATACTTGCAGTCACAACTTCAGTGGGAATTTCCAATTGCTATGGCAATTCTGACCAGTAGAAACCTCTATATTGCACCATAGTTTTGTAACAGAGTAGTAGCTACACCTCCTGGGTATGTTGGTTTTGGTTTATTATTCACCACTGTTTTGAGGGGAAAGGGGAGTTATTAGTGGGTTAGATTTGGGTTGGTTTCACAGTATAGATAGGAAGGGATAGCAATTTAAAAGCCAAAGAAAACAGCATTAATACTTCTAGGTAATAAAGACTGAAAAGAAGCAACATTTGGCAGTCACCTGAGGGTTTTGTCCTGCAGTTGCTAGACATTCAGAATTCTTCTAGTCTTCCCTGCTAGATTTTGGGGAATCAGAAATGCAAGACCAAGCTCTTTACATCTTCTGACAAATTCTTCTGTCTGGTTTCTGTTGTGGGATGTCTGCAGGTAGAATTTACAGCATTGCAAGAACTATTTCAACCTCAGCAGAAAACCTGGTCCACTTTCTAAGCAGTCTGCTGTGTTCTCTCTTGATACCTTTGCTGTGGTTCCTTTGGTCTGAGTGACCTCTGTCATGTGTCTGAAAACAGGACAGCTGAAGAGGCCTTTGTGTTCAGCCTTCAGCTTGTCTTTTAAGGTGACTACTCTGTGGGCATCTTCTGCTGAATGCTTTCTGGAAGTCAGCAATCATCTCATACCTCTGAACACTTGCTGTCATCATGGGTGGGCCATTGGATGGAAGAGTGGGGTGCATGACACCAGAAAGCTTGTGCAGAAGGAAACCAAATGTTTTCACAAGCTCAGCATCCTCCAGCTGGGACCATGCTTGGGGCTGAGCTGTGTCCAGCCATCATTGTCACTGTCATTCTGTGAGTGCTTGTGTGCACCCCAGGCTAGCCCCTGGGCTCACACAGCTCCTCACTGCCATTATTGGACAGCCTCAGCTCTCTTCATGTTTCTCACAGTAATGAGCATCCCTTACAAACAGGCAAGAACACAGAAGATCTATAAAGATTGCTTTAGGCAAGATAAAACTCACCTGCTGTGCTCATGCCTCACAGTGCTGCAATGAAGTGCTGTCAAGTCAAAAATGCAGGCACTGTGTGGTTGGATGGTAATCAGCACAGAGCCACAGCACACCACCAGCCTTCCCCCTCCTTGCTGTGGCTTGCTTATTTCAGCTGAATTTAGAGCTGAGGGACTTGGTGGCCTGAAGGCTGTGCTGTGTGTGCCTGCTGACGTTTGGGTGTGTGTGCACACACCTGGAAGCATCTCATCTAGAGAAGGAGTAATATGAAGCAGATTGAAACCAGCAGGGGAGGAGCTCACCTCTTCTTATTGGGTGCCTTTGAAGGCAGGTGTCACTGTCCAGACACTGCTGCCTGCATCAGCTGCAGCTTGCTTTTCCCTTACTCTCTCAGCCTTTCTTCCCCCAAAACAAGCCTTTGATTTGCAGTGTAACAGAGAAGGTAATGAAGTGCTCACAGCTCTCATGTCTTGTGGATTCTGTTCAGCAGTGCAGGGCACGAAGCAGGCATTGCCTAGCCAGAAGGACTCCACTAAAAGGCCTTTTTAGACCAGAGCTGCTGCAGGCAGAAAGGTGTCAGAAGACAAAGGGCATCCTGCACTGAAACAATCACTTTTTGTGCTCATGCATGCACACAGCTGTGGGTTGTACATGCAGGAGAAAAATCTTGAGAGCCATGGAGTAAAATAAAAGTCATAGAAGCCCAGAATGGTTTGGATTGGAAGGGAACTGGAAGATCAACTACTTCCAACCCCCCTACCATGGACACCTTCCACTAGACCAGGTTGCTCCCATCCAGCCTGGCACTGAGAACTTCCAGGGAGGAGGCACCCACAAGTTCTCTGGGTGACCTCTGCTGAACAAGCTACTGAAAGTGAGTGAAAAATAGCTTCTGATACACTGCAAATGGGGTGGATCTAGGACACTTGTGACCAAAGAATGCTTCCAACAAGTAAATCTGGATTGGTAGTGTCCTTCTGGCTGCAGGCAGTGTCAGGGCTGCTTTCTGGCTCCAAATGATGTGCCAGCACAGCATACAGAAACACATTTTATACTGAGAGCTGGAGACAGCTGCTTTTTGCTGCCTTCTGGTTGTATAAATGAACCAGATCATCCATGCTGATGACTACACATCTCTGCTGGAAGGTAAGCATGTCTAAAGGAAAGGCAGCAGTTCAAGAAAGAAGGCATTTCAAAAGCAAGCCTTGCAGGAAATCTGATAGAACTACTGACAAGTTAACTGCAGTAAGATTATAGCTAAACACTTGTTTGCTTCTGGGTTTGTATGTCTAGGTTTAGGAGGTAAAAGTAATTGAAAGATCTTTACCTATTACTAAACATTTGTAATAAAAGCTAATTTTTCATGCCTGTGATTGCTGTCTTCTTCCTTCTAGCTGGAGTGAAAGCATGTGAATGGGAACCATCAATGTGCATTTCAGCAGCCATCTCTCATGCTTTTATTTGCCCCCTGCCACAGCCCAGCAGCCACACCTCTCCAAGTCAGCTCTGGAAATGGAGTGTGCCAACTCAAGACCTTGCTGCAAGCTCCACAGCAGTGCCATGGCATCAGCTGGTGATCACTGTGCCCCGTGCCAGGACTCTGCTTGGTCGAGCAGCACCATTGCCTCTTACTAGGCACTGGGCTTGGCTTTGCCAGGAGTGGTGGTGGGGGCAGAAAGCTTTTGTGTGCTGTAGGCCAGCAGCCAGAGTTGCTGCCTGGTGCTGGTGCAGAGAGCCATAGGAAATGCAGCAGTGATGCCTGGCAGTGAGCAGGGAACTGCCTGAGGCCAGCCAGCAGGAACTGAGCTGAGCTGGTTCTGGGCTCAGGTGCTGGGTTTGTCTGTCACAGCTGGGGGAGTTAATGGTGTTTGCTTAGGCACTGCAAACCTTAGTGACCTTCAGACTTCTGCTGTTGGGTGTCACAGCTTCACAAATCAGATCTGTGACTGTGTGGGCAGGTGCTGCTGGCTCTGGGTGCAGTTTGTGGGATGAATGAAGCCCCATGTTCTCTGTAAAGACCTGGACTCTCCTCCCTGTGCCTATTTCTTCTGAGGACATCGATTTTATATCACAGTATCAGGTTGCCCAGAGAGGTCTTGGCTGCCCCCTCCCTGGAGGTGTCCAAGACCAGGTTGGATGAGGCCTTGAGCAGCCTGGAAGGTTGCTAGCAGAAGGTGTCCCTGCCCACGGCAGGGTGTTGGAGCCAGATGATTCTCAAGGTCCCCAAACCATTCTGTCAGCCTTTCCCTAGGCAAGTCCCAAGAGAGAAGCAGACCCCTCCTAGTCCTGCTTCAGCCCTCAGGCTGCTGAGCAGTGTAACAGGTGTGCACAGGTGTGCACAGACACCCCCTCTACCTCCTACCCATCCTTCCACTCCCTTGGTGCCACCGAAGGGGCCAGTGCATGAGAAGGTGGCCCTCAGATGTTTCAGTGCTGCTTTTTCCCCCCCTCAGTTGCTCTGCACTCCTCCTGGGCTTGTGTGGTTACTGCTAAGGGAAACCTCACAGCCAATACATCAAAGAGGGAGACGAAAGCTTTGATTTGATTTATCTGACAGTGAGCCTGCATCAGTTGGTATTTCATCTTTATTGCAGCACCGTGGGGCGTGCAGGCTTAGCTGCAAGAGGCTTTTTGATCTCTCACTGCACGTGCAAACAGGTGGTGTAGCCCAGAGATTATGGAGGTCAGAGGTTATTTGAAGAAGGTTTAAGGAGAGCTGCCATTTTTCTTAGCAACCATATCCAAAAGCTTGAGGCTCTCTTTAAAATGCAGGCCTTGGCTCAGTCTGAAGATTGTATTTGTTTGCCACTCGCTGGTCTCACCAGAGCAGAGCAAAGCAGGGGATGTGATGTGGCTGCAGTCGAGGGCAGTAGCATTGCATTAGGTTTGAGAAATCTTTTACTCCCAGCTGTGTAATTCTCACTCTTTTGTTGACACTCAGATGTTTGAACAACTCCCAAATCTGTAATTATTTGGACAAACAGGGAGGTGAAGCTCTAGGGCCAGCTCTGCATTGTAACAACTGATGTGGATTTATTTGGAGTGAGTTTAAGTGTGAAGCCTTTTCAGTGTGGTTAGCATTCAACTGACACCATCTTTACACAGCTCTCAGCACTCCAGCTACCCAAAAAGCACAATGGTTTGGTCCTGTCTTGCAGAAGAGGTCCTCTCCTCTGCATGTTTGCCCAGTGCTTGGTTTCATAGGCAGATGCTGGACTGTTCTAGAGCAAGCAATCCCAGAAGCGATTCCTGCTGCATTTCTGAGCCCTCTTCCAGCTCATGTCCTCAGGCATGGACACGGCTCAGGCCTGAATGAGCAGGGTGCTGCAGATCCAAACAGCTGCTGTGTTCCCTCCTCACAGCAAGCAACAGCAGCTGCACAGCCTTGCTTTGCCAAAATACCACCAGACTGCCACCTGCAAGCTCAGAGCTGCCTCTTGCTGACGCAGGTGAGGGCAGAGTACCCCTAACCCCCCTGCTCTGCTTAGAAATGGTGGAATCTAACCTTTGGAAAGCTGCTCCCTGCTGTTTGGTCCAGATCTGCAAATGGAGCCATGCAGGACCTGGCTGTCCTGGGCACTTGGCAATGAAAGGTCCCGAGCAGTTTTCCAGCTGCACCTCTGCTTTCCATTCAGGTTTGGTTCCTGCTCTGGCCTGTGCACGATGAAAGCCCAGAACCCAAGCAGCTGAAGCCTTCCACGCCTTCCCCTCACCTTCTCCAGCCGGAAGGAGAGCTGCATTGTTGCTTTTTGGATCCTGCTTTCTCAGGATGGAAAGCTGTCAGCTCTCTTCTCTCAGGAATCGTTAGCTGTCTGTCAGAGCCGTTTTCTGCTGTCTCCTTGGTACGCCTGGACTGACCCCTCTGAACCTAAAGGCAGTTCTTCAGAAAGACGCACCCAGAAACACTTCCCACCGGCTGCCAGCGTGACTCCCCCCTGCCGGCATGTTCGGTGGCTTCAGGGCTTTGAGGAGCACATTTGTGTGCCGGAGGATGGGCAGGTGCCGTGCGGCAGCTCACACAGAGCTGAGCTGCAGTCTGCTGTACTTGAGGAACGCAAGAGCCAGGAGCGGGGCTGCCCTCCCTAGCAGAAGTGCCTAAGGAAGGCTCGGTGCATGTTTGCCACCAAAGGCAAAGTTGCTCTGTAGCTATGCAGCACTCCAGGCTGAGAGGTCCCTTGCAAAAACCAGCTGGCCAACCTGGCAGCCTCCCTGCCAGGCTGAGTGTGAAAGGGTCTGAGGAGGAGCCCCTGCTTTGGGCAGTGGAGATGTTCCTGTTGCATAAGGAGGGCTTGGCTGGGGAGGACCCACTCCTCCCAACCAGCCTCCTGCTGCCTTTCAGCTGGCTTCTCTACTGGGAATGCTGAGAGCCACTGCACTGGGGCAAAATACACCCAGGGCTTCCTCTGGGTTTTCAGGACCAAACTGTTAAAGCAGGGATCATGCTAACTGGCTGTGGGAAGCTGAGCCTTGCTGTGTAAAGCAGCAAGAGAGAAACAGCACAGAGAACAATATTTTTTTCCCCCAAATAAAGCCCATTTGGGATGCTTTAGCTTTGCTGTGCTTGGAAAAGTTAACATATGGAGCTGCCAGCCCATGAATAAATTCCTGTAGGAGTAAATTAGAATTGACTTAGTAATTAAGTGGCTGGTAACTAAAAGGGCTCTGCTAAGTTGTCAGCGTTCAGAGCATTTCCTAGCATGGGGCAGAGCCATTCAAAAAGCTGCATAACTGCAAAGGACAATCCCCACTGACAGGTGGGAAAGGTGCACTGCAAGGTGCACCACCCGCCCCCAGCTCAGGGACCCCAAGCACTTCTCTGGCTGGGTTATGACCCCACACAGCAGCCACTCATCCCATGGCCACAGGAGCAGCAGAGAGAGGGAAGCAAGGGGTACAGGGCACAGGATGGGCAGAGCAGTGGCTGCTGGCAAACAAAGCAGTTTGGGTCTGACTCCAGATGGGAATGAAAGGGCTTTGGAGGCCATCAGTGCAGTCAGGGAGCAGGCTGCTCACAGCTGCACAGAGCTGTGCCCATGCAGAGCTGCACCCATGCTGACAGCAGGCAGGTGCTGGCTGTGCCTCTGGGAGTGGGCAGCTCTCTTAGGGTGCTTTAGAGAGAAGATATTGGCAGGTTTATAGCAGACCTTGTCCAGACCCCAAAAAACCTTAGCCCTGTTTGAGCAGGGAGCAGTGGGAAGCCAAACCCCAGTGGTACCCTGCAATGCAGGAGTGGGAGGTGCTGATGTTTCTTCTACACTTGTGTGAGGCTGAAGTGTTGGGTTTGTGCCCCAGCCTGCTACAGCCAGATGTGTTCATTTATCCAAGGGACAGCTCAGGTGATCCAGGACTGTGTGTCAAGGGTGAGACCACGTCAGGCAAAGACATTCCTGCTGTGTCCAGTGGGAGGTCAGGCTGAGGCTCAGCAGCTCTGGGACAATTCTCCATCCTCTGCACGAGCAGGAGAAATGAACAGCAGAGGCAGCCCTCTGCCAGCACTGTCCTCTCTCTGGGGAAATGCTTTCTAGGCTGTTTGGAGGTTGCCTTCTCCAGCTGCCAACCCATAATTTTATATGCAAGAGGTGAAGAGATCCACAGCCCTTAATGAGGGCAGTATTTCTTAACAACTGCCAGGACTGCAGACTTTTCAAGGGGAAAGGCAAGACCGGTGCAAGGCCCTTTGGAAAGAGAAGGGAAATGTTCCTCTAGCCCTGCCTGAACAGCAGGCGACTTAAGCTGCAGGAGATGGAATCGATTTCTGGTGGAAGGTAATGGGAAGCCAGGTGCACCAACTGGGGAAAGAAAGGATGATGAGAAAAGAATGGTGCTGGCAGGACACCTCGCTGAGGGATGTGAGTGGTGACTGGGGGGTGAATGTTGTTTCAAAGTACCATCAGAGGGAGATTAAAGCCAGGAGCATTGTGAGAGGAAATGGCTAAGGAGCGCGGCCAGAGCAGCTACTCCAGGGGCTGCCTGCTGCTTGTGTGTGCACAGCTGGGGCCTCTAAGGATGGGGGCTGTGTTGGAAGAGAGGAAAGGTCACGTCAAGTTGATTTAGCACCTCTGAGTGCTGTTGGTATATTGCTTAGTCCCTAATCTCTGAGGTAGAGAACAAGAAGCTTGCACTATTTGCTCAACTGAAAAATGTGGGCTCCCCACCACAACCACCAGCTAAGGGCACTTCTCAAAATAGAAAGGTAGGCTGCTGGTGGTGTTGCAGAGAAGCCTGTCAGCAGTGAGACCCAGGCTCCTCTGGGGCTCTGAGACAGGTGAAGCAGCTCTTCAGCCCTGCTGAAACTCGCTGCTTTATGTTTCACTTCCTGTTCGTGGCACAGAGCTGAGCTCTCCCCTGTGCTCTCTGCTACTGGCACAGGAAAAGCAGAGCACCAGGTACAGCACTGTGCTCTCAGGCAGTCCCATACCAAAAAAGATAAAAACCTTAGAGGTGGGAAATTGAATGCAAAGTTCCTTAAGTCTGCAGTGTGAAGTAGCTCCTGCTCTACAGAGTCTGTGAGGGAAAATCCACCAGAGTGGATAAAGTAGCCTGCAGGGAAAGAGAGAATTAGCAGCTGATGAAAGTGAATCATAAGCCAGGCAAGAGTACAAAATCTGGACATACATAAAAAGCTTAATCCCAATCTATATATAGATTTTCCAGTTTAGGAAAATGAGACAACATGTTGCTTCTCCAGGCTATCTCTGACTCTCATAGTAGCCTACATTTGTACTAAAAACCAGGCTTCTCCAGCAGCTCCTTCCTGGCAGTAAAATAAGTTGCCTCACTTGAGATGTCACCATCATCCTCACTTAGGCAACTGAAAGCTTTCAGCTGGAAGTGAGCAGGAGCAGCATTTTCAGCAGGGCCAGGAAGGTGTCAGTCAGGAGGCAAGAAGAGCAGGGCAAGTAAATCACCCCTGATTAAACTGCACATCCAGAGCAAGCAGGTTTCTGACCACTACTCTGCCCCAGTTTCAAACACTGCAGGAAGTGGCCCAGTGGTCCTCTCCTCCTCCACTTCTGACCCTGTTTCAGAGAGGTGAGGATGCCCTGCTCCCACAGCACAGTGCCTGCAGAAGCCTGCCCAGAGCACTGGCTGCTCACAAGCACACCACCACCTCTGCTCCTCATCCAGCCTTTGGTGAGACTCGATGTGTCCTTCAGAATGGAAACATCTTCCTGTCCCTTTCCTTTAATGGGAGATGAGGATTCTCAGCACTGACTTGGCCTGAACCCTGGGACAGAGCTTACTTGATAGCACAGCAGGAAGGATGTGCCTCATTCCTAGGTGTTTCGGGCCAACTAACCCAACAACATTCCTGAAGTCAGAGCCATTGTTATCCCCCTCAGGGAGCATTTCTGTTAGTCATGAGTAAATAGCAAAGCAATAGAAGATGGCACAGCTTAAATCCAAGCAGCAATGCAGGGAAAAAAGAGGCTACGTGCCCTAGGGTGCTCAGGGGAACATGACCTGCAGAGAGAAAACCAAGAGGAAGCTTGGCAGGTACAATCCTGTGAAAATAGCCATGTAAGGGCATATGGCTGCTGGCTGCTGTGGTAGTGTGAGGCCTCCTAGGTCCCCCTTAACAAGCCCACCACATCTGCAAGCACACCATGCATGCAGGCACTAAGAGGAAAATGAGATCCTGAAGGTAAAGAATGGTGGTGGCATGGGGAGGGGGAACCTAATATAAAGCAGCCATTAATAAACTGCCCCTGAAAGCTGCACAAGCCTTGGAGAGCAGCACAGCTCTGGAATGCTCCTCCAGAGGAGGCAGGGAGCAAACCTCTGCCTGCCTTTGACGTGCAGTTAGTTAAGTTAGTGAAGGGAAGCTCTGTGCTGCGTGATGTTGTCGTCCTGCTAATCAGAAGATATTAAAGTTCAGGGCTTCATTTATATCCTGCCTTTGATCCAAAGCACTTCCATAGAAAAGCAATAATGAAAATTCCTTCCAAGCAGCACAATAAAAGTCCTCATTCCTTGGGGTATTTAATTGTGTGTAGTGAAGCACACTTTGGCCACGTTCCATTGGCTGTTCGCAGAGCAGCAGCACTACGAACAATAAACCCAGAAGGCAGAAGCTGTGGCTCAGGGAGGCAATGTGCTGCAAGGTTTGGATCCAGCCTTTGCAGTGCTAAACCAGCAACAGCTGAGGGAATTTGTGACTCTCTGGCAAGGTGAGGAGGCTCTGCAAGTAACTGCCCCAAAGGCTTGCAGCTGCTTGTGAAGCTGAGAGAAAAGCACTGCTGGCAGCTGAGCTCTTTGCAAGCCCCCGAGCAGCAGACCCAGGGAGGACTTGCTGCATCCTCGGCAGCAGTGGGAGAGTTTGCCAGCTTTGCAGCACTGGCCAGAGTCTCTGTGCTACAGAAGCCCTCCTGTGACCCACCAGAAGACTTCAATGAGCCCTCCAGAAGGGAACACCCAAGGAGAATGGTTCACATTTGGACACCTAACTGAGGTTAGGTCAAGTACTCAGCCCTTCAGTTTCCGGGGCCGGCAAGCTCTGGCCTATGGACTTCATAACTCGTGCAGGCTGCGTGGAACTCACCAGGAGCTTTGTTTGGTAAGGTCAGAAAGGATCCATGTCCCTCACACTTCAGGGCCTGGGTCAGCTGCTAACTGATGTGTGTGGAGGGTGTTCAGAGGAAACGGGGACAGCTAAGTTATTTCCCACCGTGTGTTCTCTGATACAGGAATCTGATCCTGCTCAGCTTTCTGGTTTCAGGTGGAGTTGATACAGCAGCAGTGGCAAAAGATCCAGACCAGACAGCAACCTCTAACAGCCTGGAAAAGGGAACTGCCTATTCCTACCATGTCTGCTTTACTGTGCCAGTTGGACCACTCCTCCTTGTACCCAAACACAGGCTTCCAAACGTGACAGGTTTTGATTTAGTATTTTAATGCCTCTTCTGACTAGTTCAGGTTTATTTTCTGAACCTCTCCAGCCTTCACAAGCAAATCAAAGAAACAAAAAAATAACACACAGTGAATTGGGACATCCTGTGTCATAAATGGGATGGAAAGGCAGCAGGATCTGAAAAGGAGTGGTGCTCTGCCCACTGAGTGCCAGTTCCATAGCATGGACCCTCACAAGTATAAAGAGAGGGGAGCAGCAGCTTCTGTCTGTTGGCTACCAGTGTCTGATCTCTGTGCAAATGCATAGGGGAAGAGACTGAATCACAGAGTATCTTCAGCTGGAAGAGCCCTGCAAGCTCAGACTGTCCAACCCTCCAGCCAGCACTGCAGTGTCACCACCAAACCATGTCCCTAAGCACCAGCTCCACAGGCTGCTTGAACACCCCAGGGATGGTGACTCCAGCACTGCCCTGGGCAGACCACTCCAGTGTTTGACAACCCTCTCTGTGAAGAACTATTTCCTAGCAGCCAGCCTGAACCTGCCCTGGGGCAGCTGGGAACCATCTCCTCTGGGCCTGCCCTTGCCACCGAGGAACAGAGGCTGGCCCCTCCTCACTCCAACCTCCCTGCAGGGAGCTGTGGAGAGCATTGAGGTCTCCCTTAGCCTCCTCTTCTGCAGCCTGAACACTCAGCAGTGTTCTGTTCAGACTGAAGAGTCCAAGAACCAAAGCTTATGCAGATTCAGAATTTCTCTTGAAAACCCAAGAAACCCTGGTGAGGGGGAGGGAAGAGAAGAAAAAAGAACTAGAGGCTAGCAGAAGGATTTTAACCAACTCTGCCCCAGGAGCACCTGGGAGGATCCTCCCATGGTCGGGGCAGTAGGAAGCTCTGTATCAGTTCCCTTCTTGGGCCCTTACACCCTTCCTGAGCTCTAAGTTGCAGGTTCCTCTCTGAGGGAAGATGTGACTTACAGGGTTTTTTTCCTTGGAGATTCCTTGGCAGAAAGCTTAATGGACTTGTCTGCCACCAACACCTGCTCTCAAGCTTTCCTGTTAAAATTAGCTTTGATATCTGAGCACCACATATGGCATCTTTATAATTAGTCTTTTTGCAGCACACGGATGTCAGTTCCTAAAATGCTGCCTGCACTGTTCATGTGGGAATATTTTGCTTCGTTAAACGAGCCCAAGCTTCTCATTGGAGCTTCTGAGTGTGCAAAGCCCACGGGTTTGTGAGGCTCAGCTCAGAACCATTTTGATGGCCTGAGGTACAGCACAGCTCCAGCTCCCCCGGAAGCCAGCTCTGTGCAGCGTGGAAAGCTGAGATGTCTTTGTGGGCCTCGGCACCTACGGTCACCCGTGGACGTGTGGTCTTTGAGCATCTAGCTACATGGAACTGGGAGGTGAGCTTCTTCAGAGGGCTCAGCGCTGACCTGTCTGGGAAGCAGAGGTAGGTTGATGCTCAGGAGCTCCTGAAAGACACTATCCATAACATTTCAGCACCAGAACACCCAGTCTTTAAACACTCGTGCTCCAGAGCAAGCAAACTTCACCCGCAAGGCGAAGCTCAGAGGTGTTTTCAGACACGTGAGGGTCAGAATTACCAGTGAGAAAGGTGGGGAGGTGTGCTCCTGGTCAGGGGCTCACAGCTGCTGCCAGTGCCACACCAGTACAGGTGTTTTGTTCACGGCTGGTGTCACAGCTGGGAGGGTTTATTCCACTCGGGTACATTTGTTTCTCTGCTTAGATGAGGAAATGCAGAAACACCTCACTGCCCTGCTGCGGGCATGGCAGCAACAGCAGCTGCATGGAAAAGTCAGCACCTAGGGACCTATGCAGCAGGATGACAAAGTGCAAACTGCCAGCTCGTCAGAGAAATGTTTTTACTTTCTCAAGTGCAAAGTTGTGTCAGCAACACTATCCTCTAGGGGAAAAAAAAAGGAAAGACAAAGAGGAAAACATTTATCAGCACAGCTCTTGATAGCTCTCATGCAAACTGCTGTCAAACACTAATGCAGTGAATCATTCAGGCTCAGCTCACTGGGGGTACTCCTGCTCATGTTGGTAAGGCTGGCCATGAGGGATTTAACTTTATAGGCATAGTAGTCCCTTAGGTTGACTGACGGAACCTCCTTCATGCCGTCGCCAAAGTCGCAGCTTCGCATGGCGCTCTCTAGCTGCTTCTGGCGCCTGTAGAAGTGGGAGAACTTGTTGAAGATGAGGGTGATGGGAAGCACGACCACGAGGATCCCGGCCAGGATGCATGCAGATGCCGTCAGCTTGCCGGCTGTGCTCCCCGGCACCACATCCCCATAGCCCACCGTGGTCATGCTAACGGTAGCCCACCACCAGCAAGCGGGGATGGTGGCTAAGCCCTCGTTCTCTTCCTTCTCAATGGTGTAGGCCACTACTGAGAAAATGGAGATGCCGACGGAGAGGTAAAGTAAAAGGAGCCCCACCTCTCTGTAGCTGTACTTCAGGGTGGCTCCAAGAGACCTCAGCCCCGTGGAGTGCCTGGCGAGCTTTAAGATGCGAAAGATCCTCATCAGTCTCAGGACTTGCGCCACCCTGCCTAAATTTGCCAAAGTCGGGCTGCTCTCCACCACCAGGTTGACAATTAAGGTAATATAAAAGGGGAGGATGGACATTAGGTCAATCAGATTCAGAGCATGCTTGAAAAACTTTAAGAAGTCAGGAGCTACTGCAAACCTCGCCACCAGCTCAAACGTGAACCATGCAATACCAAAGTGCTCCACGATCTCGAAGCGAGGGTCTTCCTCGGGGGTCCCACTGCTGTCAACGATCTGAAAGTCTGGGAGGCTGTTCAGGCACATGGTGACGATGGAGCCCAGCACCACCACGATGGAAAGCACACTGAAGATTCGGCTCAAGACCGAGTAGCCAGGATTATCCAAAGCAAGCCAGAGCTGCCTCCTGATGTTCCCAAAGGGCTGTTTGTCGAATTTAGAGGCATCGTTGTAGAACGCCAAAATCTCATCAAAAGAGGACGTGGTACTTTCCTGGTCACTTTGTTCCTCCCACTTCTCTTGGTCTGGTTCCATTTTCCTCCCGTGGTAGCTGTAGCTGCAGCAGGAGTCTATGAAGAACTCGTTGATGCCCCAGTACTCAATCTCCTGGCTGAAGGAGAACACGCAGAGCTCGCCCATGACGTGGAGCTTGCCAGTGTTGTAGAAGTGCAGCACATAGGGAAAGAGCTCTGGGTTCCTGTCAAAGTAAAACTCGTTCTTGGTGTCATCATAGTCGTCACAGAGCTCCAGTATCGACTCCTTTGAGTGGCAGCTCAGCAGCTTCCCCAGCCTGGTCTCAGGGAACCTTAGCAATGTGTTGGACCTCATCTTTTTCTTAAAGCCTCCAACGTTGATGCTGATCTCATTGTCTTCGAAATTTCCTTCGGATAAAGCCTTGCGACTCTGCCCTGTCATAGTGAGCTCCTTCCAGAGGGGCATGGGGACGGAAAACCTAGGATGCAATTGCACAGAAAATCGGCAGAGTGAGCAAACCTGCAGCATGGTCACCTGCTGATGCTTCCCTTGGTGTTCTCTGCTCTCCTTCCTATTTCCTTTCTCTTTCCTCCCTTCTTCCTCGCTCCCCTTCTTTCCCCCCTTTCCTTCGCCCACCTCCCACTAACGAGACCAAGGGCGGCTCCTTTGTTCTCGCCGCAGGCTCCCGTCCCTCCCCGTACCCTTCACCTGCGCTGCGGCTGCCGCCCCGCTCCTCACGGCCTTTGTGCCATCGGTCCCACGCGGCCCTTTCCCTCCCTCTCGCCGCCTCCCGGACCAGCCAGACGAGGACGTACCGCGGCCGCCCAGGGTGCCCTTCTCGCCCGCGCAGCTCTCCCGGCCGCACCCCACGGGCCACAGCCTCGCCGCCGCCGCTCTC
>VWYK01104161.1:118650-145986 GCA_013399775.1 Semnornis frantzii
CCGTCGCCCACGGAACGAGGAGGGTCTCGCTGCGGCCGCCGCCCTGTCGCGCCCGGGCAGTGCCAGAGGATGGGCACCGTCGTCGGCGCAGTGTGGAGTGAGGAAGAGGAGCTGCCCTCAGGGGCTGCCCGCCGCGCCCTCAGACACCGTCTGGGAGCCCCCGGCCGCCCCGCACGGCCCTGCCCGGGCGCCTCGGCAGCAGTAACGGTGACAGACTGCGCCCGGGCAGAGGGGCCGGGCCCCCCGCACCGCTGCTCCTGGCGAGGCACAGTTTCGGTGCTGGCATGTGGAATAATTATACGGTCGCCCACGACTCCGTCTCTACCCATGCCGGAGGCAGCTGTGAAGCAATCTGCCTCCTCCTGCGGAGCCAGGCATGAGGCCGAGTGTGCCCGGGGAGAAGCCGGGTGCTGGCAGCTGCGGAGAGCGGTGGCAGCGCACCTGACCCTCCTGAGCAGGCAGCGCACAACTTGCGTGCTCTGAGCCAAGGGACTTCTACCAGGCTGGCCCGCAGCATCCCCTGCCAGCTTCCTCATGGCATCTCTCACACGTTCCCACACACCCAGCGCCCGGCTCCGGGAAATGGCTTGCTGGCAACGCTTTACGGCATTAGAGGCTGCTGGGGCATGAAGCCTCCTTGCTCGTTTTCCCCAGCCCCGGCAGAGCCCCGAGCATTCCATCCCTATGCAGCTCTTGGCCGGTTCCTCAAAACTTTGGAGGTGGAGAGAGCTCGGCTCCGGCAGCACCTGAGCCCTATCGACAATTAAGCCCTCAGTATCAAAGAGCAGCCCTACAGGGCACGGCAGTCCTGGTGCGCGGCAGCGTGTGCGTCGCCACACCTCTGAGGCCCGTCCCACAGGGGTCTGCGTGGACTCGCAGCACCCCCAGCTCCGCGGAGGTGCCTCGGAAGACCACGCTCCAGGGATGCTACAGGTGCTGCCTCATTTTGCCTTCTCATGAATGGTGTTTGGTCTTGCTTTGCCCTGCCGCTGGTGAACACCTCCCGCCTCCCTGTTCCCCTGCGGTCCTCGGGAGCGTCCCTCTCTTTGCTACAGATGCCCTGGGTCGGGGCTCTGGGTGCCAGCGTGCATCGCTGCGTGTCCAGCGGCATCTCTCGGGACGCTGAATCCACACCGAATTAGGCACACCAGGCTGCCCTCTCGGGCAGGGGAAGTGCTGATGCTTCTCGATTCGGCTCCCCCAGCTCTTCCCCTGGTAGAAAGGGGCACACGGGGGACAGAGCCTGCGCAGAGCAGGGAGGAGGCTTTGCCAATGCAGTGGCGATCTGCACGCTTCCCTGTCACAACGGCTTTGCCTCTCCGGAGAGGCAGCTCTGCTGCCGCTCAGCAGCAGCGTCCTTAGGTTCGTGTGTGCCAGGCTCCTGCTCGCAGGGCTCTGCTGGTGAGCCGCTGCCGGGGAGCTCTAATTATATTGGCTTGTAACGCCGGGGGCAAAGGACGGCAGGACGCAGAGCTGGGAACCACCGCGTTGGGATTTCTGAGCTGGATGCCCAGCTGCGTTCCCCAGGGCTTAGATAAATCACAAGACTTCCCTGCCGTGGTTTCCCACTCGCTGTTAGGACAAAAATAACACCTAGTCCTCAGTGACGTTCCGAGGAGCAGTGAGCAGCTGCTGGTGGTGCCTGCAAGCGGTGTCTGTGTTTCACCACCTCTGCACTGTCCTAGGTATGGTGCGAGGGTGTGCTGAGACATAGAATCGAGTCATAGAACGGCTTAGCTTGGAAGGGACCTCAGAGTTCCAACCCCCCGCCGCAGGCAGGGACACCTCCCACTAGAACAGTGATCATCTCTAGCACATGTCTGAGAAAAAATACTTTTCATTACCTTTCATTCTCGGTTTTAAATTAGGGTTTTTTCCTTTTTCTTTTCTTTTTTTTTTTTAATTTTTTTTCTTCCTCTCTAACGCTTCTTTGGAAGAAACTAAGTGACAATGTGTGTAGAGGATTTTTCAAGCTTTTATGTATTGTTCTCACCTTCTAAGCCACTTGGGCTAAGAAGGAGGATTGTTGGCAACCTCATGCTCCTTTATCCATCTCTGTTCTCTACCCTGGAAAACCCCCTGGTCACTTTCTAACTTGTGTTGTTGTTAGAAGGCACAGGTGAGGGCCGTGCAAAGGTACTGGAGGTACACAGCAAATATAACCACCTCGGGATACAACTGCCCCAAGTCTAATATAACCACTCCTGTAATTAGGGCTAATTGGCTCAGCTAGAGCTTCTTGCTAATAAGGCTAAAATGCTTCCAGCACCCAGGGTAGAAATCCAAAACCCACCCGAGTGTTTCTGCAAGGCAGGCAGCCTGCTCCACAAGCACACCAGCAGCTCTGCTGCTGTTGCCTTTCCCACCAGTGAGCACAGGCTGAGCTGCTGTGAACACGCTGCCACTGGTGGAATCCAAGGCAAAAGATCTGTTGTGATATGTCAAAGGGAATCAGCTGCACCACTTTTGCACAAAACGAGCTTGTGCTGTGTCAGATAGCAGCAAATTTGGAGATGCAAACCAAGTAAATACAAAAGGACACTGTGTGTTCACTCTCCTGTGGATGCCTCCTGGGCTGAGGAGGATGCAGGGGAGGTGGTGAGGGTGGGAGGGAATGTAAGGAGGGCTGTGAGAATTGCCTGCTGGAGTGGAGAGGTAACGGAGTGACTCATATCACCCTAGGGCAGTGTCATAAAAGCTCAACTCACTTAGAGCTTGCCCATTGTAGTCGTTGACTTTGAGGCTCTGAGAGAGTCAGGACTCCTGTTATTGGTACTCGTGGTACTGTGTTATTTAAGGAACAGAGATTGGTGCCAGCACTGGGTAAAAACACGGGTGAGGAACAGGTGCCTGTCATGGCCAGGTCTGCAGGCAGCCTCACTGCAGTGGCTCTGGCTGTCCTCTCTGCTCTGGGCTTGTGGTAACCTGAACTGCGAGGGAATGCTCAGACTGCCTGCTAGTGACTGACTCGGGGTGGGGAGCTGCAGCTGAACAAGTCATGTCCTTGCACAATGTCCTTGTTGGCTGTCCCACCACTGCAGCAGCTGCCTGACCTCACAGCCAGCTTTATGCTGATGAGGACATGAGTGACACTCTGGTCCACAGGCATGACACACTCGTGCACTCTGAGCTGTGACAGCAGTCAAACTATTAGGACTGCCACAGCTTCTACAGTGTTAGGGAAGTGTTCAGCAGGACCTGGAGTGGACACTTCCACTGAGTGGTGGATAGATTCACCTGGGGCTTGAGGACACAACCATCTATTAGACTGAAGGTGTCACTTCAGTCTGAACTTAAGGCTGCTGGCCCTGGAGCCATCTTCGTAGGTACCTTCTTGTCAACCACTTCCTTTTACTCCAGATAGTTTGGAAAGTCCTGGGATCCTGATGTGTGTGTTTAAGATCAATAGCTCCAATCTGTTTTTCTTTGCTGGCTGAGAGCAGAGCTGCCATCCTTTCATGACAGCACTTCTGCTGACACAGCCACAGAGTGTGGCCCACTGGTGAATGCATTTAAGAGCCATCAGAGAGGCTTTGCATGCAGTGCCTTGGGAGAGGACTGCTGCAGGACATTGCCAAGTCTAGAAGAATGGATAAGTAGAAAATGGTTCTAAACAAATTCATGTCCCTCTCTGGGTATTTACCCAAATGATCTGAGTACAACTTGAATTTGACAGAGGCCCTGACAGAGCAAATACTGCACAGCAGGGCCCCTTCTAAGCGTGCCCTGCTCTTACCCCCTCCCATCAGCAAGGAAGCCATTCTCACCACGTTTGCCTGCTGGCAGCCCACAGCCAGGAGCTGGCTGTCTACCTGGAAGCTTCAAGAAAGATGAGGTTATCCCTGCTGCAGGATCTTTCAGCTGTTCCTGAACCTCCCCAAACCACAGGCAGTAAAGAAGCTCCATTTGTTTAGGAATCTGCTCCTTCTGTAGGCACCCTGAGAGGCATCCCACAAGCTCCTGTGGCACTTGGAGCACAAAACTGCCAAGGGAGGAGTGTCACACACTTCACTAGGCTAGGAGTTAATGTGGCAGTGATAAGGATGTCTGGAAAGAGCCCCCCACTGTGGCAGAGAGGAGCTCCTGTGGAGCACAGAAAAGCCTTCTGACAGAAGCTGAGCTGTGTACTGAACCTGAGCTGCACACTTCATGTTGGCTGGCAGTGCCTCAGTAACAAGTGCTGATCTTTTGCAGTGCACTGCTGCATGAGCAATCAGTCTGCCGTGGTGACTCTGCAGTCTCATGCCTTTGGGGTGAGTTCATATGGTCATAGAATCAGGCAGGTTGGCAGAGAGCTCCAAGCTCACCCAGCCCCAGCCAACCAACCAGACCATGGCACTAAGTGCCCCAGCCAGGCTTTGCTTCAACACCTCCAGGGATGGGCACTCCACCACCTCCCTGGGCAGCCCATTCCAATGCCAATCACTCTCTCTGCCAACAACTTCCTCCTAACATCCAGCCCAGACCTCCCCTGGCACAGCTTGAGGCTGTGTCCCCTTCTTCTGTCCCTGGGTGCCTGGCAGCAGAGCCCAACCCCACCTGGCCACAACCTCCCTTCAGGGAGCTGCAGAGAGCAATGAGCTCTGCCCTGAGCCTCCTCTTCTGCAGGCTGCACAGCCCCAGCTCCCTCAGCCTCTCCTCACAGGGCTGTGCTCCAGGCCCCTCCCCAGCCTTGCTGCCCTTCTCTGGACACCTTCCAGCACCTCAACATCTCTCTTGAATGGAGGAGCCCAGAACTGGGCAGAACTCTCAAGGTGTGGCCTGAGCAGTGCTGAGCACAGGGGCAGAAGAACCTCCCTGCTCCTGCTGCCCACACTGCTCCTGAGCCAGGAACTCTCTGATCCTTGGAGCTCTCTTCCCACCTGGCTGATTCTATGACTGAGAGGACAGGCACTGTTATGTGCCTCCAGATACATTCTGGTTGTGTAGAGATCCCTCACTAGTGGGTGAAGGATCAAGAAATCCTTTGGATTTGATTTACTTTGATCTTTTGGGATCATATTTAAAACAGAAATCTCTAAATAAGATTCTAATTAATGTCCCCCACTGCTATCATGGAATGAGAGGTTTTAAGGTTTCTGAAACATGTTGGGACATCTGTGCTGATTTTCTATGCACAAAACATCCTGGGGAACCTTATGCTGAAGGGATGCCAGTGCAGAGCCATGCTTGGAAGCCTTTCACATGATTCAGAGCAGTTTATTGAGCAAAAAGCCTCTGTACTGTTACGTTGTGAGCTGACGTGGTTCAAACCTTCAAATTCTGTAACCTCAGTTCCCTGAAACACTTAACAACATCTTTGATCATAACCACCTCTGGTTTTCAGAGCTGTGCTGCTTTTTGGTCCCCTGGAGTTTGCTGTTCCTCCAGTACAGAGTAAGGGGAAATAAATGAAGTGTTTTGGGGTTTATTTCCAAGAGCATGGGCTATGGAAACATGAGAATCCAGCAGCAGTTTAAACCTCACCACTCAGCTCCCTGACTCTTCCATTTGGGATAAAGTCCAATCAGGGCCAACATGTTGTGAGCACAGGAAAGCCTGAATTTGGTTTTATTTGTTTTTCTTTTCAAGCTGCTGCTTTGTGGAGTGGCTCTGAGCTCTGCTGCAGTTGGAATATTACACTAAGCAGCTGCTGATCAAAGGCTTCCCTAAATCTAGGTCAGGACTAATTTGTGAAGCTGGCAGAGTTAGTCACTGTGGCAGCTTCCTGAAAGGTACAGATGGAGAACCCAGGAGCTGCAGGAGCAGAGTTATGGAGCTGCTTCTCGCCATCAGTTTTAATGCAATTTGGTTTATTTCCTTCTTCCAGGAGTTCCTTTTCCTTTAGAGTTCCTAGTAAAGGAGAGATTAACTGTGACAGCCACAGCTGTGTCAGGAAATTCCCATGGAGATATCAGATTGGAGGCTGGCTGGAGGGATGTTAGAAGTGAATGCTTCTGGCCTGAGCAGGTGGTCTGTGAACACTGTCAGAAGTCTGCAGCCTTTTGTAGTGGCTTTCATCTCAGGGTCTCCAAGTGCTCTATAAATACCAACTCATCCAGCCTTGTGAGGTGGTCAGTTTCATAGAAGGGAGTGGGTTTATGGCTCACAGGTCTGCTGCTGCTTGTGAAATCCTGTTTGTGACTCACGGCTGGCCACAAGCACAGCAGATGTGCTGCTGCTGTGCCTGCAGATGAGAGCAGCACTTGTGCCACTGGTGCACAGGTTCTTCTCCCCTCCTGCTCTGCTCGCCCCTGCCACAGCTCACATTAGCTTGCTTTTGGATGCCCACATCCCATGATACTGGCTGGTAAAGCCTGGTTTGTTCCCAGCATTCTGTTTAAGATGGTTGCCATCCAAGGCTGAAAGCAGAGTGCCCTGCAGTGTTAGCCTGGGGCTGGTAGTTCATTTTAGACCTCTTAGTACCCTGAGGTTAACAATACCAACTCGATGGGCACAGTCCAATGCCAAGGAGTTTTAACAAGTCTGAGTGCCAGGTTCTGCACTTTGGCCACAACAACCCCAAGCAGTGCTCCAGGCTGGGGCCAGAGTGGCTGAGAGCAGCCAGGCAGAGAGGGACCTGGGGAGGCTGGGAGAGAGGAGCTGAAGATGAGGCAGCAGTGTGCCCAGGTGGGCAGCAGAGCCAATGGCATCCTGGCCTGGCTCAGGAGCAGTGTGGGCAGCAGGAGCAGGGAGGTTCTTCTGCCCCTGTCCTCAGCACTGCTCAGGCCACAGCTTGAGTGCTGTGCCCCGTTCTGGGCCCCTCCATTCCAGAGAGATGTTGAGGTGCTGGAAGGTGCCCAGAGAAGGGCAGCAAGGCTGGGGAGGGACCTGGAGCACAGCCCTGTGAGGAGCTGGGGGTGTGCAGCCTGCACAAGAGGAGGCTCAGGGCAGAGCTCATTGCTCTCTGCAGCTCCCTGAAGGGAGGCTGTAGCCAGGTGGGGTTGGGCTCTGCTGCCAGGCACCCAGGGACAGAACAAGGGGACAGAGCCTCAAGCTGTGCCAGGGGAGGTCTGGGCTGGATGTTAGGAGGAGGTTGTTGGCAGAGAGAGTGATTGGCATTGGGATGGGCTGCCCAGGGAGGTGGTGGAGTGCCCATCCCTGGAGGGGTTTAAGGGTGGTTTGGATGTGGTGCTTGGGGGCTATAGTTTAAGGTGAGTCTTGTAGAGTAGGGTTCTAGGTTGGGCTGGGTGATCCTGGGGGGCTTTGCCAACCTGCATGTGTCTGTGATTCTGTGTTTGCAGTCCACAGCTACCAAGCAAGTAATCCAGTGACCAGCATGTGAAGGTAGTGCCCCTGACTTTAAAACCTGAGGGCTCTTTCCAGTGGCTGAACCAAAGTGCTTGAGTTCAGCTTAGTGTCTGTTTGCATTTTGACTAATCACACAGTGCCCCCAGACTGGTTAGCAAAGAAAGGATTGAGTGATCAGATGGAACTGGAAACAACCTGGGAGGAATGGGAAATTTTACTGGGTGAGAGGAAGCCAGCAGGAAGTCTGCTGCTCTGAAAATTTGTTAGGTAGAGAATCATGGAATAGGCAGGCTTGGAAGGGACCACAAGGGCAACCCCCCTGCCATGCCCAGGGACACCTCACACCAGCTCAGGCTGCCCACAGCCTCATCCAGCCTGGCCTCAAACACCTCCAGGGATGAGGCTTCCACCACCTCCCTGGGCAACCCCTGCCAGGCTCTCACCACCCTCATGCTCAACAACTTCTTCCTCACATCCAGTCTGACTCTGCCCATTTCCAGCTTGGTTCCATTCCCCCCACTCCTATCCCTACCTGACAGCCTAAAGAGTCCCTCCCCAGCTTTCTTTCATGCTTTTGCCTTCTTCAACACCCATACACATCCATGTGCTGAGCTCAGCCCAGGAGCCCTCTCTGCAAAGCAATCCTCTCTCCCAAAGCCTGCCCCCAGCAAGCACTCCCAGCAGGAAGCTCCCTCATGAGCTCAGCTCCCACTGATCAGGTTGGCCAGGACAGTTCTGTTGGGTTTTGTGCTGGAAAGCTTAAACCCTGCCCCTTAGGTAAGGGGCAAAAAGAGGCTGGAAAGAAAATGAAAATCTCTTGTAGAAGGAAAATATTTTTTAATTAGAACAGTTCCTTGTGGTTTCAAATGTGGGGGTAGCAGGCAGACCTTGGTACGCTCACAGCATCCAGTGCTCAACACAGCAAACAGTAACCTAGAAACATGTGGTGAGCAATAACAGATAAATCTGAAGAGATTTTGTGTTCTAATGGGAGCCTTCAAACTGATCTGCTTTGTGAAGTGCCAAACTTTAGTGTGATTCACTCAAGGTTTGCCTAATCTGAATTTATTTACTCTTTGTGGTGATGATTCATTGGAGATGTCTGCAGCCCAGTCTGCTCAAGTGATTTATCAGGCCTCCTGATGGGCTGGTGCTTTGTCTCCTCTGAACATGTTCAGTTATTTATTTATATCATCTGGATCGTGTAGAACACGACCTGCAGTTCTGCTAGGAATTAAACATTCCTCAGTGATGCTTTTAATAACAGGAAACACTCTCTAGAGAGGTGTTCTTGCTGAGTGTAACTGAAAAAAGTGAGCCAGGAGAGCTCTGCTTATTTACTGGTGCAATTCCCCTGCCTCACAGAACAGTCTGAGTTGGAAGGGACCTCCAAAGCTCAGCCAGCCCAACCCCCTGCACTCAGCAGGGACATCAACTAGATCAGGTTGCCCACAGTCCTGTCCAGCCTCACCTTGAATACCTCCAGGGATGGGGCCACAACCACCTCCTTGGGCAGCCTGTTGCAGAGTCCCAGCACCCTCATGGTGGACAACTTGTTCCTCACATCCAATCTCAATCTACTCTGCTCTCATTTCAAGCCATTGCCCTCATCCTGTCCCTGCAGGCCTTTGCAAACAGTCCCTCTGCAGCTTGCTTGTAGCCTCCTTCAGCTGCTGGAACTAAACTCCTGTGCTCACCTGGGCAACTATGCATTGGAGAGCCAGCCTGGCAAGGGCACAGGTGCGTTGGAGAGCCAGCCTGGCAAGGGCACAGGTGCGTTGGAGAGCCAGCCTGGCAAGGGCACAGGTGCATTGGAGAGCCAGCCTGGCAAGGGCACAGGTGCATTGGAGAGCCAGCCTGGCAAGGGCACAGGTGCATTGGAGAGCCAGCCTGGCAAGGGCACAGGTGCATTAGGGAGCCAGCCTGGCAAGGGCACAGGTGCATTAGGGAGCCAGCCTGGCAAAGATGGAGGGACAGCAGTGGTGAAGTTTCTCTGTGCAGGCCATGAGGATTTCCTGGAGGCTGGCCCAAGACGTCCCAAGGAGAAATAGGACACAAGAGGTTTGCTTACACAGCCCAGCTGAGGTGCAGGTGCTGTGCAGAGAGGCAGTCTCACACCAGCTGTCCTTTGGCACCTGTGGGTGATGACAGTGTGGGACAGCCCAGGCTGAGCTTCAGCATGAGCTGGCAGCTTCCAGGCATGGGCAGAATGGTACTTAGGCTGCTGTTGTCTGCTGAAATCCACATCACTGTGAGCACACTGCTGTGGCTGTTAAAGCTAACTCCAGCACAGGCAAAGGCAGCTGGCATGGCTACCTTCAGCACAGGGTTGCTGCTCTGCCCTTCCCTTCTCCTGGGCAGTGGATCTCATCAGATGACTTTCAGACTCCCAACTCCCTGCCTGAAAAGGGACTACAGAACAAACACATGGAAGAGGCAAACAGTTCCACTTTGGGGAGCAGGAATGGAGCAAAGCTGGAGGTGTGGAGATTCAGACTGGATGTGAGGAAGAAGTTGTTGAGCATGAGAGTGGTAAGAGCCTGGCAGGGGTTGCCCAGGGAGGTGGTGGAAGCCTCATCCCTGGAGGTGTTTAAGGCCAGGCTGGATGAGGCTGTGGGCAGCCTGATGTAGTGTGAGGTGTCCCTGGGCATGGCAGGGGGGTTCGAACTGGATGCTCCTTGTGGTCCCTTCCAGCCCTGACTGATTGTATGATTCTTCAGAGCTGCTGAACCACTCAACTGATCAACTGGATCATCTAGAAAGTCAATTGCTCTTCTACCAGAGTACAGCTACAGCTGGGGGGATGGCCAGAGGTGCACCTGTGCCTTGATAGCATCCAGTGGCTCTTCAGAGGGGACATGGTTTAAGTGCAGACTGTTAGAGTTGATAATCTGGAAGGTGTTTTCCAAGCAGAGTGACTCCGTGAGGAGAGGCAGCCAGAGCTGGGGCCGCTCAGTCCAGAGAAGAGAAAGCTCTGTGACATCCACGAAATCTGACTGGGACAAGAAGTACAAAGAAGGTGGGAGCAGACTCTTAGTGGTGCTGGAGAATCCAACACAGGTCACACAGAACACATCCAGACAGGCCTGCAAAGGCTCCACAGAAGGAGACTCCACAGCCTCTCTGGGCAGCCTGTGCCAGGGCTCTGGGACCCTTCCAGGCAAAAAGTTCCCCCTTGTGTTGAGCTGGAACCTCCTGTGCTGCAGCTTCCATCCACTGCTGCTTGTCCTATCCCAGGCAGCAGTGAGCAGAGCCTGTGCCCCCCTCTCCTGACCCCCAGCCCTCAGATAGTTATAAACATTGATTAAATTCCCTCTCAGTCTTCTCCTCACCACACCAAGCAGCCCCAGGTCCCTCAGCCTCTCCTCATCAGGCACTGCTCCAGCCCTTTCATCATCCTCACAACCCTCCCTTGGACTCTCTCCAGCAGATCCCTGTCCCTCCTGAACTGGGCAGCCCAGAACTGGATGCAATATTCCAGGTGAGGTCTCAGCAGGGCAGAGTAGAGGGGTAGGAGAACCTCCCTCCACCTGCTGGCCACACTCCTGCTGCACACCAGGACCCCACTGGCCCTCTTGGCCACCAGAGCTCATTGCTGTCACAGACTGGTCCAGGCTGAGCCGTTCCAGCAGGGCAGGTACAGGTCCGTGTGGGTTCCCCTGGTGGTGATGTGCAGAGCATCGCAGTGTGTCAGGCACATGCTGCCCTCTGGGGCACACAGTGCCCCTCTGGTGAGCACCCAGAGGGTGGCTATGGGTCAGAGGGCAGCAGCAGGACATGTGTGCACACACAGGTAGCAGGAACAGCACTTGAGGGTGTGAAGAGAAGGGAGATGATCTAAATACCAATGAGATCTGAGTCACAGAATGTCAGGGGCTGGAGGGGACCTCCAAAGCTAATCCAGTCCAACCCCTTTCCAGAGCAGGATCTCTTAGACCAGATCACACAGGAACACCTCCAGGTGGGTTTGGAATATCTCCAGAGACGGAGGCTCCACAAGCCCCCTGGGCAGCCTGTTCCAGGGTTCTGTCACCCTCACAAGGAAGAAAATCCTCCTCATGTTTCCATGGAACTTCCTATGCCTCAGCTTCCACCATTGCCCCCTGTCTTGTCACTGAGCAGCACCCAGCAGAGCCTGGCTCCATTCTCCTGGCACTCACCCTGCACACACTGATAACCAGGAATGAGGTCACCCCCAGGCTCCTCTTCTCCAAGCTAACAAGCCCCTCAGGCTCTCCTTGTAAGAGAGATGTTCCATTAGACCAAGGCTATTCCCACCTCCCCCCTCTCTGTCAGACATAGCAGAGCCTGGCTCCAGCCTGCTGGCACTCACCCTTTAGATGTGCTTTGTTTGCTGCCACCCCAGGGCTGCTCCTCCTGCCTCACCTCTAAGCCTGAGAAGTGGCCTCAGATTTTGGTGCCTTTGCTTAGTGTTGCTGCTTCGTGGCCTGCAGCAGCCCTGAACTTGGCTCAAAGCCTTCCTTAGGAGCTGTCTCATTTAGGGACTTTGCCTGATTGTTAGAAACAAAAGTTGATGTTCTGTGGCTTTGGGCCATAGGTCCCTGGAGCTGTAAGCAGCAATCATCAGGTCCTTTTTGACTCTGATACTTTCTTCTGTTCTCAAGTCTTACTGACTTGCTTTGCAGGTTAGCCAGCCCTGAGCCAATAAAAACAATTAGTTTGAGGCCAATGAAACACATCTGAGATATCCCAAACACATTTGGCAGGTTTAAGCACCTCCTTCCAGCTTGTCTTCTTTCACACAGCTGCTGAGTGCTGGTAATAATAATAGCTTTGGGGTTTTTTGGGTGATTGATTCTGTGAATTCTCCCTTTGCAAGTCTTCCACCCTTGGCTTCCTTTCTTCTTCAAGGGAAATGCATTGGACTCCTGCAGTTATTTCAGGCATTTAGAGCTGGAGGACCAAGACTCATTTGGAAACAGGTCTAAAATTATTAAACAACCAGAGGTACTTGAGATCTAAGTGCTTTATTGATGCCTCTATGTTGACTTCGATTGAGGTAAGAAGATATTAGTTAGGCCTTTATGTACAGACATAGGTATTAGATAATTTCTGCTAGACCCAGGCACAACTTCAGGCTGGGTGCAGAGAGTAGCCCTGAAGGAAGAGCCTTGGGGGTGTTGGTTGCTGAGCAGCCACCCAGGAGCCAGCAATGCCCTCCTGCAGCCCAGCAGGCAGCTGTGTGCTGGCTGCAACCAGAGCAGTGTGGGCAGCAGGGCAGGAGAGGGGATTCTGCCCCTTGGCTCTGCTCAGAGCTCACCTCCAATCCTGCCTCCAGTTCTGCTCTCCCCAGCAGCAGAAGGACACAGAGCTGCTGGAGTGAGGCCAGAGGAGGCCACAAAGATGCTGGCAGGGCTGGAGCAGCTCTGCTGTGAGCACAGGCTGAGGGAGCTGGGGGGGTGCAGCCTGCAGAGGAGAAGGCTCCAGGGGCACCTCAGAGCTGCTGCCAGTGCCTGAAGGGATCCTGCAGGAAGGCTGCAGAGAGACTGTTCCTGAGGGGGTCTGAGACAGGCCAAGGGGCAATGGTTTGGAGCTGAGGCAGAGCAGGGTTAGAGTGGAGCTGAGGAAGAAGTTGTTGAGTGTGAGGGTGGTGAGAGCCTGGCACAGGCTGCCCAGGGAGGCTGTGGCTGCCTCCTCTGTGGGGGTGTTGCAGGCCAGGCTGGATGAGGCTTGAGTCTGGCTGAGAGGTGTCCCTGGGCATGGTGGGGAGGTTGCAATAGGTGCCCTCTGAGGTCACTTCCAAGCTGAGCCATTCTGGGATTCTCTGATTTACCATGGGCAAGGAGCCCAGTGCTGAGAAGTGTCTGTGTGGCTGTTGCTTGCCAGGGTCACTTACCTGAAGCTAGCACTATGGCAGGCAGGGGAAGGGGAAGCTTTTAAGCCTGTGGAAGACCAGGACACAGATTTATGCTTTCAATCTTATTTCTGAATTAAAATCAGCACAGGGACTATGCATGGTTTCAGGAAGAATGTTCTTAGCTTTCCTGTCCAGGTAGAGATCCACAGGGGGTCCTTTGTCCCTAAAATGTATACAGACAGCTGTAGGCAACTGTCCCTCTTTATCAGCAAGGTGACTTAGCTTCTGTCCTGTGTGGAGCATGGCCAATGTGCTGCCTTACCTCTGAAACTGCACCTGCCAGGAGATGTCAGTTTGTTTGAGAGAGATCTTTTTGTTAGAGGAAAAGATGTGCTCCTGCTTTCCTGTGCCATACACAAGTCCTGTCTGGAGACAGGCAGATGCAGACCCCCTCTGACAGCAGCCACTGCTCTGCCAGCATCTCACCTGCTGAGCCATGCTGAGAGTGCAGCAGGTCAGAGGCTCACAGGCTGTCAGGGGCTGGAAGGGACCCAAAGAGCTCATCCAGTCCAACCCCTGCCAGAGCAGGACCAGACAATCCAGCTCAGGGCACACAGAACACATCCAGACAGGCCTGCAAAGGCTCCACAGAAGGAGACTCCACAACCTCTCTGGGCAGCCTGTGCCAGGGCTCTGGGAACCTTCCAGGCAAGAAGTTTCCCCTTGTGTTGAGCTGGAACCTCCTGTGCTGCAGCTTCCACCCATTGCTCCTTGTCCTAAAGCTCCAGTTCTGTTTGCCCAGCTGTGGAGCAGCTGCTGCCATGTAAAAGATTGCTCTAGTTTGCGTTTGTAAAAACCTACAAATTGCTTGAAACAGCAAAACCAAACCAAACCCCCAAAATAAGCCCCTGAGAGAAGAGAAGGATCATTTCCAAGGCAGGGCAAGGAATGCCAGGACTGGGATCTCCAGAGCTCAGGTCCACTGTGTGCATTGTCCTCCAGCTTCTGACTGTGTGAGCACAGACTGGTGGGGGTTGGGTTTTCCTCACTGCAGAGGATGGACCTGCTGTGGGATGAATCACTGCAGAAACTGATGGCAGAGGATTTCTAGATGGGAAAAGGTTGTGCTGTGCTTTGGGAACTGAGTGCTGTCCTGCTGTTGGATTTTGCTGCTGGTATGGGTCTCGTTGCTGTTCTCCTGAACACCATTCCTGTGTAACACTGAGCTGGTTACTTAGAGCTTTTCACAGGTGGTGACTGATTTTATGGAGAACCTGGCCTGTGGGGTATGCTGAATGCTCACTCTGCTTTGAAGATATGTTTTAGGTGCTGGGGACAAAAACAAACCAAACCCCAACCCAACCTTATTCTAAAGGATCTCAAAAGAGAAACCAACATCTATGGTTTGTTTTGGCACCTTCTCACCCTCAGGAGCCCTGCCAGTGTCTGTAGCACTGGGATGCTGTGAGGGGAATGCCACAGAAAGCCTTTCTTGGGAGTAAGTAGCTGTGCCAGCACTGTCAGATGCTAGGTGCCACACCTGGGATGGAAGGACAAGGCTCTCAAATACTGATTCCACCATGTTTGTGTAGAGAATTAGCAGAGAAGCACAGCAAAAGCTTTGCAAGGTCATTGAATCCACTCCCTGTCCTGAGGGCAGGACCCAGCTGTGCTTAATGGAGCACAGAACCATGGAATGGTCCAGGCTGGGAGGGACCTCCAAAGCTCATCCACTCCAACCCCTCTGCACTCAGCAGGGACATCCTCCACTAGAGCAGGCTGCCCCGAGCCCTGTGCAGCCTCCCCTTGAATATCTCCAGGGATGGGGCCACAACCACCTCCCTGGGCAACCTGTTGGAATGTTCTGCTACCCTCAGGGTGCAGAACTTGCTCCTAACATCCAATCTAAATCTCCTCCTCTCTAGTTGAAGCCATTGCCCTTTGTCCTAATGCTGCAGCCTTTTTAAACAGTCTCTCTCCACCCTTCTGTAGCCCCCTTAGATTGTCTTACCCCCTGACCAAAACTACATCTCAGAATCCCTTTGCCCTTCCCTCAGATTGCCTGAGCCACCTGCACCTCTGTCAGCTCCGTTCCTCTTGTCACCTCCTAGTCCTGCTTCCAAAGCCATGCAGATTCCTGCTGTGCTGAGCAATCAGCTTTGAAGCTCACAGTGCACTCTGCCACCCTACCCTTCTGCTGAAGGCTCTTCAGATTCCTTGCACCTCCTGCCTTCTCCCAGAGAGGAGTACAGCTTGAATGGAAGGGTTGGTGGCTGCTGCTCCCTCTGCTAGGCTGTGTGGTTAGGGTACTGCTGGGGGAGCTGGGGGTGCTTGTGCAGCCTGGCACAAGGGGCACAGAACTCAGGAAGAGTGCAGCCCCTGGACTGCAAAGTGTCTAATCTGAACCTGACTTCTTCCTAGGTGGTAGCTGCTGCTGAGTCACTTCAGTTCCTTGGCCCCTCTCTCATCTCTTCCTTTAGCTGTCCCCTGGTTTGCTGCTGATTTGTGCCCTCCAGACAGCTGCACCGTGAGGGCAGTTCAGGTTGAGAGAGGCTCACCTCTTAGCACTGTACCACAGGTGAGATGCACAGGCAGAGCAACCCTTTTATCTGGGCTGCAGCCCCCCTGGCTGCCACTCTCCTGCATCTCTCCAGCCCATCTTGGCAAAGGCAAACAGCTGTTTGCTACAGCTCCTTCTTTCATCTGCTCCTGCACCATCCACTTCTCGGGGGTTCAGAGAGCCCTGTCCAAGCCCTCCACAGTAGCTCTTTCACAGGCCCACATGGCTCAGGCTGCCATGAGTCAGCCTGGCTGACCCTCGTCCCTCCCCACCCATCACTCAGTCCTGCTCCTCCTTTGTGATGTTCACACTGTCCAAGCAGAGGTCCCCAGGGTGGCTCCTCTCCTCCAGCAGCTCTTCCCCAGGCTGATGCCGGAGCGCTCTCTGCTCAGCTGTCCTGCAGCCAAGTGCTCCTCCTTGGCTCCATTCCTCATAAATCAATAGATACTCACCCTCTTGCTCCCATTGGGGTGAGGCTGCTCCACAAGAGAGCTTTGTGGCTCTCTGCTGTGATTAGGACCTTCTGTCTCCCTCCTTTAAACCCATTTCTCCACTTCATACCTGCATCTGGGGCCGAGCTTGCTCCTGCAGACTGCTGCCTCCTGCCCATCGGCTTGGCTGTGCTGGTGGTGTCTGCAGCCTGGCCAGATTTCTTGTGCCTCGTGTCTGTCCCCACTGCTCTGCACAACACCTCTCTAACTCACAGGGGTCGTTACATCAAATCTGAATTGAATGGATGTGGTGTTTACTGCTTCCTTCCAGATCATTAATAGGCATTAAATAAACCCAAACTCCGAGCGGATTTCTAACCCTCCTGCCCTCCCCTCCCCACATCCAGATATTCCCCCATTGGCTCTTTATGTTCATGTTTATCTTTAATTCCTCTTTGTTTATGCACTCACAGCCTGTGTTCAATCTCTGTGACAGTGCTCATTTCCCAGCCAACTTGCACTCATTTTTCAAGTCGTGTTTTGTAGCTGAGGCTCTTCTCAGGACTGGCTGTAGGCGGCTGCTGCTCTCTCTTCATCTGCTGGTTTTGTAAAGCAGTCAGGAGGGAGTGATCCTGGTTGGTTGGCAAGATGTAGTCTTTGCTGACAAGATGTCGTCCTCACTGACTCCCTGGGACTGCTGGTGCTAAGCAAATGCTCTGCCATTGGTGGTGGAGGATGTGCTCCCTGCTGCACCAGCAATGGAACTTCCCTGTGCTCCTCATTTCCTTTTGAGTTTATTCACAGAATGGGTTGGGTTGGAAGGGACCTCAAAGCTCAGCCAGCTCCAACCCCCTGCCGTGGCAGGGACACCTCCCACTAGCCCAGGTTGCTCGAGGGCTCATCCAATGTAGCCTTGAACATCTCCAGGGAGGGGCATTCATGACCTCTCTGAGCAACCTGTTGCAGTGTCTCACACCCCTGCTGTATTAATCTCATTGTATTTATTAGTCTAGTCCCCTAACACTCTAAAATTAGTCATGAAGGACAGCTGGCTGCTCTCAGGCTGCTTCTCATCTACCCAAAGCCATCTGCTTAGGAAGGGCTCAGACTTGCAGCAGGAGGAAAGGGACTGCCATTGACAAATTCTGATCAGCAGATGGAGACTGATCTGGGAGACTGGAGGCAGCAGGCAGGTTCCTGTAGTTCAGGTGTCACCTGCAGCAGAGCCAACATCCCTCCCACATTGCAACAGGGCCTGTAACAGGGCAGCAGCAGCCTGCTGTGCCAAGGCAGCCTCAGGGAGCAGGAGCTCTTGCCCCTCCTCACTTACTGTTGGCATTGCAAAGCTGCCATGGCTCAGGCACACAGCTTGGTGCACAAAAGGTGCTGTGGCAAACCACAAAGGTCTTGCAGGAGGGACAGACACCTGGGGATTAGCATCACTGAGACCCAAGGAGGTGGTGAGGAGGAGGACTGCATGGGGTTTGCATTTCTGCTCACCTCTCTGAAGTTCAGTGCTGAGAAATCCAACTGAAAAAATCTCTTCCTTCTACAAGAGATTTTCATTTTCTTTCCAGCCTCTTTTTGCCCCTTACCTAAGGGGCAGGGTTTAAGCTTTCCAGCACAAAACCCAACAGAACTGCCCTGGCCAACCTGATCAGTGGGAGCTGAGCTCATGAGGGAGCTTCCTGCTGGGAGTGCTTGCTGGGGGCAGGCTTTGGGAGAGAGGATTGCTTTGCAGAGAGGGCTCCTGGGCTGAGCTCAGCACATGGATGTGTATGGGTGTTGAACAAGGCAAAAGCATGGAAGAAAGCTGGGGAGGGACTCTTTAGGCTGTCAGGTAGGGATAGGAGTGGGGGGAATGGAACCAAGCTGGAAATGGGGAGATTCAGCCTGGATGTGAGGAAGAAGTTGTTGAGCATGAGGGTGGTGAGAGCCTGGCAGGGGTTGCCCAGGGAGGTGGTGGAAGCCTCATCCCTGGAGGGGTTTAAGGCCAGGCTGGATGAGGCTGTGGGCAGCCTGAGCTGGTGTGAGGTGTCCCTGGGCATGGCAGGGGGTTGGAACTGGATGCTCCTTGTGGTACCTTCCAGCCCTGACTGATTCTGTGAACTTCTGGATCCTTCCATTCATTCCCCTGGCCTGGAAGAGCAATGTGAGCAGAGGTATGGGTTATGGACAGGCAATGGGCTGGTCACCTTGTGAAGCACTTAGGGAATGTTGGGCTGGGAAGCTACTGGGATGCAGCAGAGTTGAGTGGAAATGGCATTGCCTTGCCCTGCTGGGTGCATGGATGGGGTTTGACACTTGAGTGGCAGGAGCAGGAAGGTCATAGACCTCAGGTGTCACTGTAGTGATGGACACACTGGTTACAGTGAAGGAGATCTGGGAAGGTCAAGGGACCCAGAAGTCTCGTTGTAGGGCCACATTGCTTTCTGTAAGGATGCTCCAAATGACAAGGCCTACAGCCTGAAGATGTGAGTGGAGCTCTCTGGTGATTTGGTCAGCCCATAACCAAGGCAGCTGTAGCTGCAGATCCACCAGCCAAGGAGGAATGAGGAGATGAGGCATAGGTACCATAAATGTTGCACAGGGCCCCTGGTTCTTGGGTTGCATGGGAGTGACAGTGCAGGGGAAAAACATAAACCACATTTCCCTTACTTTTAGGGAGCAGATTTTCAGCTTTACTCTCCACCTAAGCATGTGGCAGGAGTAAGCATTATTAGGGTAAGGGGATGGGAGAAGTGCTCTGCCTCCCAGAGAATCCTTTAAGAGCTAAAACCACTAAATGGTATTAAGCTTCTCTGACTCACTTTGAAGCCACAGTACAACAGACTAGAAGCCACTAAGCAGTCCCTGCTGTCCTTGCTCCTCAGCTGCTGTGGAGTATCTGGGCTTGTGTTCACAAGTGAAAGGTGTGCTCAAAGACCATGCTTGTAAGGGCACAGAGCATCAAGCTGCAGTGCAGCAGGTAGCCCCAGTGCTGTTTCAGTGGGTAAAGCTCCCCAGGGTTTGCATGGCATCTGCAAAGGTCATTGAAACGTTGCTCTTCAGGGGAAAAAAAAAGGTGATGCCCCTGAGAGGGTGCCCAGTGCAGAAACACAGCATCTGCAAGCTGCCAGTGCAACTCAGCCCCACACACTGTGCTGAAATTGCATCTGCAGTAATGACACCAGGCTTGGACAGCTTGGTGCAGAAAGCTATGGCCAGCTCTGGCCTCTGGAGAGAGGGAAAGGGAAGGGTCTAGAGAGACTGTTGGAGCCAGTGCAGAGGAGGCCACAAAGGTGCTGAGAGGGCTGCAGCAGCTCTNACTTCCCTGTGCTCCTCATTTCCTTTTAAGTTTATTCACAGAATGGGTTGGGTTGGAAGGGACCTCAAAGCTCAGCCAGCTCCAACCCCCTGCCGTGGCAGGGACACCTCCCACTAGCCCAGGTTGCTCGAGGGCTCATCCAATGTAGCCTTGAACATCTCCAGGGAGGGGCATTCATGACCTCTCTGAGCAACCTGTTGCAGTGTCTCACACCCCTGCTGTATTAATCTCATTGTATTTATTAGTCTAGTCCCCTAACACTCTAAAATTAGTCATGAAGGACAGCTGGCTGCTCTCAGGCTGCTTCTCATCTACCCAAAGCCATCTGCTTAGGAAGGGCTCAGACTTGCAGCAGGAGGAAAGGGACTGCCATTGACAAATTCTGATCAGCAGATGGAGACTGATCTGGGAGACTGGAGGCAGCAGGCAGGTTCCTGTAGTTCAGGTGTCACCTGCAGCAGAGCCAACATCCCTCCCACATTGCAACAGGGCCTGTAACAGGGCAGCAGCAGCCTGCTGTGCCAAGGCAGCCTCAGGGAGCAGGAGCTCTTGCCCCTCCTCACTTACTGTTGGCATTGCAAAGCTGCCATGGCTCAGGCACACAGCTTGGTGCACAAAAGGTGCTGTGGCAAACCACAAAGGTCTTGCAGGAGGGACAGACACCTGGGGATTAGCATCACTGAGACCCAAGGAGGTGGTGAGGAGGAGGACTGCATGGGGTTTGCATTTCTGCTCACCTCTCTGAAGTTCAGTGCTGAGAAATCCAACTGAAAAAATCTCTTCCTTCTACAAGAGATTTTCATTTTCTTTCCAGCCTCTTTTTGCCCCTTACCTAAGGGGCAGGGTTTAAGCTTTCCAGCACAAAACCCAACACAACTGTCCTGGCCAACCTGATCAGTGGGAGCTGAGCTCATGAGGGAGCTTCCTGCTGGGAGTGCTTGCTGGGGGCAGGCTTTGTGAGAGAGGATTGCTTTGCAGAGAGGGCTCCCTGGCTGAGCTCAGCACATGGATGTGTATGGGTGTTGAAGAAGGCAAAAGCATGAAAGAAAACTGGGGAGGGACTCTTTAGGCTGCCTCTCTGCTTGCCTGCTGCCCTCCATCACTTTCCTGCTGCCCCTCTGTTGCTTGCCCACTGCCCCTCCATTGCTGCCCTCCATTGCTTGCCCACTGCCCTCTGTTGCAAAGGTTAAGGCTGCAGTCAGCGCCAAGCACTAAGCTTTGCAGTCCGCAGCGCTCCTGAGACCTGAAAGAAATGTGCTGGTAATCGATTTAAGCTAATGATTCCCTGCAGGTTGATTGGTGCTCGTGTGCTGAGCAGCAGCAGCTGCAGCCATTGGAGTTAGGAAAACAAACTGCCTCTGTGTCAAGGAGTGCCAAACCTCCTGCTCGCTCCATCCACTCCTGCAGCTTTTCTTTTAAGGTCTGTTTGCAAACTCTGGCCTTGGGCTCTGCTGATTTACTCCCCTGCTAGGATTTACTGCTTGAATCCCTGAGCCACAGAGGGCATTGACAGCAGAATCCTGACCCTCCTAGCTAAGCTAAGGAGGACTTCAACATGTCATATTCAGTACAAATTAAGTCGGCCTCAGAGCTCTTGGGGATGTCCTTCTCTTGGAAAACCAGGACAGAAGATGGTATTTTGTACAGGTGGAAGTTGTGTTCAGTCCCCACCTGTGCCTAATCAACCTCCCCTCGAGAGTATTAGACTTGGATTGGAGCTGGAAAATTACCTACTCTACAGAAAAGCCAGCAAGGAGACTTCATTTTGGGGCTAGATGCTCCAAAGGCCTTTGGGGTGCAAGTCCAGTCTGCGTGGGTCTCCAGGAGCCAGAGCACTAAGGGTGGGTTCCCAAGTGCCAGCTCATTAACAGCCTAGCTCTAGAGGCTGGGGGAAGCTGCTGGAATTTAGCATTAGGTTCCTTAAAGCAGAAGGGGTGCCCAGCCCTGCTGTGCAGTGTCTTTGCAGTGCATTCACCATGCATTAAGCACTGCATGGCAGTGCAGGCAGACACAGACAGGTGGGAGGCTGCTGGCTTGGAGCTAGCTGGGGCCTGGGCTTGGATTTTCCTCTAAGCAGCCCTGCAGAGCTGAGAGGAAAAGCTCCTCACAGCTCACCTGCTTGTTATGGTGAACCTGCATGAAAAGGCCTCTGCAGCAGACCTGCCTGCCCCCAGCTGTGAGATGCCACTGCAGGGGTGGATGGGGCAGACAAAGAGCAGCAGAGCTGGGTCAGGCATGCAGGTTCAAAGACAGGAGGGATCCAAGTGCTCCCCACTGAGCAGGGGAAGCTCACACCTGGGAATGGGCATCTACACAACCCAGCTACAAGGCCTCAAACACAGCCTTGGGTCCAGGCTTGGCAGGCTCAGTTTAAATCATACAAATTGTTGAAATAAGGACTGGAGGAGCTGGGGCTGTTTGGTTTGAAAAAGAGGAGGCTGAGGGCAGAGCTCATTGCTGTCTACAGCTACCTGAAAGGACATTGTGGAGAGGCTGCTGCTGGGCTCTGCTCACAGGTAGTTAGTGATAGAACAAGAGGGGAATGGCTTTAGGCTGCCACTGGGTAGGTTTAGACTGGACATTAGGAAACGTTTTTTTTTCCCAGCAAGAGTGGTCAGGGACTGGAATGAGCTGCCCAGGGAGGTGGTGGAGTCACCCACCCTGGGTGTGTTTAGAAGTTGTTTAGATGTGGTGCTTGGGGCTATGGTTTAGGGTGAACCTTGCAGAGGAGGCTCACAGGCTGGGCTTGGTGATTCTGAGTGGCTTTGCCAAGCTGGGTGATGTTGTGCTTCTGTGCTGTGATAAGGCAGCTGGAATTCAGCTCCCTTGTGAAGCAGAGATCCATTCTGCCAGGCTGATCCTGGCCTCCCATCAGCACAGCTGCTCTTCTTTACCCTTACCAGCCTGAGCCCTGCTTGTTTTCCAGGGTGTTCAGGCACCAAAACCCTTCTGCAAGCAGCACCAGAGCTGCTCGTGGAGCCTCTGGCTCCTGTGTGAGATGAGTGTGTGATCACTTTGCACTCAAAGGCTGTTTTTGTGATGTGGGGGAGAGACAGAGCTGAGAGCCTGGATGATTTCAGAGGCAGGCTGAGCTTTACCAGGGGAGGTGAACTTTTCCCCTCTCTGGAGCTCCAGTCTCAGTGCAGTTTGCTGCTACATGTTTGACTAAGGCAGCTTTGGGGAAATATTTGTTGTGGTCTGCTGAGGGAAGAGGCACAGACAAGAGACCTACAGGCAAGGACACTTCCTTCTCCTGAAGCACCTAAACTGATCAGCTTGGGAAGCAAAGACTCAAGCACAGCATTATTAGTCAATCTGTTGACATGAAACCTGCTCCTTCAGAGCCAGCAGGACCCTCACAAATCTTGTAATGGGCAGCTGCTGCTTCAAATAACACAGCACAGACCTACAAGGCAACTGTAGGCAAGCACAGCAGATTGTCTACATGCTCATGTGGGCTTCTTTTTGTTTTAAATCACAGACTGATTACCCTCTGAGAGATATCCCTCCTGGTGGCAATGCTCTGCTCAGCTCCATGCAGCTGTAAGCTTCCAAGTGGAATAAGCTAGTAAGTGCATGCACATTTATGTTCCTCTTGGTGATCATGACCTTTCCATAGCATTCTGCAAGCAAATGCTTGGCTGTCAGTGATAGAACACAGATGCAAGGTTCTCTGTCAAGCAAAGCTGTGCACTGGACATGCAATCTCACTGCTCTCAAAATAAAATCAACCTGGAAATATTTTTATCTTTACAGTCACTGAAATTAGTAGTGGGGGGGGGAGGAAAAAAAGGAATTACAAGTGAGTGTGATCCCCCAGCAGCCAACTGGAATGCCTTTTGGAGCTTGAGCCTTTAATAAAGGGGCTGCTACCATCCATGTGGTCTGCATCACCTACATGAAAAGAGTGCTCCCTTCCCCTCCCCACAACCAGGCACATCATCACCTCTGCTGGCCAAGGAATCCTCAGGCAAGTGCACAAACAAGGAAATAAGCCTTGCAGAGGCTTACCACAAACATCTGAGCTCTTGCTGCCAGTGCTGCTTCGATGGCATCTCTCACCTCATCTTCCATTTCACAAAGTGAGACCTCTGGCTGGCCAACCCCAGCTTGCACTTGGCCACTCCAAGAGCATTGCTCTGCTTATTACACTTGTTAGGAGATGAGGTTTGGGTTGTTTTTTTTTTTTTGCAGTGCAGGAGATTTTAAACCCACTTGAGCCTGACCTCCTGTTAGGAGGAAGTTGTTTGCAGTGAGGGTGGTGAGACACTGGCACAGGTTGCCCAGGGAGGTTGTGGAGCACAGAATCACCCAACGTGATCAAAGATCACGTTGGGTGATTCTGTGCTCCACAACCTCCCTGGAGGTCTTCTGTGCTCCACAACCTCCCTGGAGGTGTTCAAGGCCAGGCTGGATGAGTCCTTGAGTGACCTGTGCTAGTGGGAGGTGTCCCTGCCTATGGCAGGGAGTTGGAACTGGCTGAGCTTTGAGGTCCCTTCCAACCTTACCACTCCATGACTCTACCTCCAGCTTTTTGATTACTTCCCTCTGCTTCTGAGCCTCACCACTAAGTTTTTAAGCTAAACATGCAGCTTGCAGAACAGCATCCAGGCTTCAGCAGGGGACATCATGAGAAAATGAAGGAAAAAGCTATCCCTTCCAATTTTTTTGCCCCCCAGTGGGTAATTATTCTCACTGCTAAGGATCTGTGCTTTATTTCCAGTGTGAAATCATTTGGCTGCACCTCCCATTCGTGGTTCTTTTCTCTGTGAAGGTGAAGGGCCTCTTCCAGCTGGGTGTTTTCTCCCATCAGCATACTTGCAAATGAGTTCTCCAGCCTGATCTCTTTAAGTTCCCCAATAAAGGGCACTTTCTCCATCCCTCAAATACTTTGATCATGTCTCTCTGCATCTCCTTCAGTTTCCCAGAAGCCTTCTGGAAGCTGGAGAAAGGCAGTGCTAGTGCTGCACAGTGTGCTGGATGCAGTGCCCATGCTTCTTGGCAGGCTGCAGTTAGTGCTTTGCTCACCCTCCATTCCCCTGCAGTACTGCACTGGGGGTTTCCTACTTACTGGAACCTCTGAGTCACTCTGTCCCAAGCTAGGGTCCCTCCTCACTGCAAGGATTTGGTCTCCTTTCCTCCTCCATCAGTATGTGATGTGGGATTTACCTGCACCAAGGGTATTGGGATGGAATGACTGCAGAGCCTCAGCCTTGCATAACTGTCCAGCCTGCAAAATTATTTCAGGTTTCCATTCCTACAGATCTCATTAGCAATGATTTTATGCTTCCAGGTCACCAGTGAAGGTATCAGACTGTGGCAGGCTCAGCACCCAGCCTGACAGAGCCTTAATAAAGGCAGCCTGATTGGATAATGGCTGTCACTATGATGTGTTGGTGCCTCACCAGCTCAGTGTTCACTTTATTGTGTTCATGTTTTCTAAGGCTGTCATTAGAGCATTGTGCAGCACCAGATCTGGTACCTTGGCCAAGGGGCAAGTGTATTGTTTATACAGATTGTCCTTACCAGCTGAAGCTGTGCTGAAAACCAAAGTGGGGCTGTTGGGAAAGAGCTGCCCTTGCCTAGGGGTGGTTGTGAAGTCACTGAACAGACCTTGCTTGGATCTAGACACTGAAAGTCTGACATCCCCTCATGCTGCAGGCAGTAACTGCTCAGGGAGGCTCTTGGTGGCTTGATGCCATACAGGAGCAGTTCCCAGAGCCTGCTGAGGGCTCAGCTTCTCCCTCCACAAGCTGTTGCAGCCATCAGCATGCTCCTGCATCCTCCTCACTCCATTTCCCCCAGCTGGAGAGAAGGTGCAGCCAGGGGGATGCTTTATTTGCACTCATTTCAGCTTAAGAAGGGGAAGCAAAGTGGTGCTTTAGGCCAGCCTGGTGCTGTCCTCTGAGCACCTCTTCAGCCCCGGGCTGGTGTTTCCTCATCTGTAGTTGCCTCTTGTGCAAGTCCCTGTGGAGTGCCCTTTCCTCTCCCAGGAAGCCTTAGGCAGGCTGCATGTGTCCACTTAGTGACCTTCTCCATACTACCCTGACCATCCTCTGGGGGAGTGCAGCCTGCAGGCGGCTCAGGGCAGAGCTCATTGCTCTCTGCAGCTCCCTGAAGGGAGGTTGTGGCCAGGTGGGGTTGGGCTCTGCTGCCAGGCCCCCAGCAACAGAACCAGGGGACACAGGCTCAAGCTGTGCCAGGGCAGGCTCAGGCTGGATGTTAGGAGGAAGTTGTTGGCAGAGAGAGTGATTGGCATTGGAATGGGCTGCTCAGGGAGGGGGTGGAGTGCCCATCCCTGGAGGTGTTGAAGCAAAGCCTGGCTGGGGCACTTAGTGCCATGGTCTGGTTGGTTGGCTGGGGCTGGGTGCTGGGTTGGACTGGGTGAGCTTGGAGCTCTCTTCCAGCCTGGCTGATGCTGTGGTTCTGGGAAGAACTGCATCTGGCCACATAAGCCAGCTTTAGGCTCCCACCAGAGGGGCCCTGGCAGTGCCAGTGCAGCCAGGACTTGCTGTGCAGCACTTGGCTGGTAACTGCAGCAAACCTTTGGGTGCAGCAATTTCTCAGGTGGTCAAACTCCAGTGCATGTAGATCTCAGAGAGGTCTAATACCCAATCTGGACTTGCCCTGGCACAACTTGAGAGCATTTCCTTTTGTTCTGGCATTAGTTACTTGGCAGAAAAGACACCAACCTTGCTGCAGCCTCCTTAGAGGCAGTTGTAGAGAGTGATAAAAGTCTGCTTTCAGCCTCCTTCTCTTCAGACCAAACAATCCTGTTTCCCTCAGCTGCTTCCCACAAGACTTTAAGGCCCTTCACTAGCTTAATTGCCCTTTCCTGGACATGCTCCAGCAACTCAGACCAAGACCCAGAGCACATGAAGACCTCTCTCTTCTCTTTGCAACTTCTCCCCCAGGTCTGATGATTCCTCCTTGCTGGCAGGGCTCTGGTCTTTTCCTTTCTAGCTGAAGGAGCTCGTTGCTGGCTTGTGAGTTTCTGGAGAAGTGTCAGCCTCTTGCTCATCTGCAGCAAGGATGTTCAAACCACCCCAGCCAGTTGTCAGAGATCAGCAGCATGGAATTAGAAACAGACAGTAAGCAACAGCTGGGAAAATCCATCTCAGCAAAAGCTTGTTCAGGATCAGTAAACAGGTTTGTATGAACTGTGAGCCTATTTCTACTGAAACTAACTTGAACTCAGGCTTAAGCACTTTGCTGTGGAACCTGTAGCCCCAGCCCCTCCACTCTGTGGGGGAAGCAAGCAGGAATCAGCTCTAAGCAAAGCTACCTTGATTGCTCTGAGTCCTGAGCCTGAATGGGTGCTATGAAAAGATGGATTTTTCCTATCTTCTTGGCAAAGTCTGCTGGTTTCAGGCTGATTGGAGTATTTTTAATGAGAGAAATTAGATTATTGGCTGTGAAAGGAAAACAATGGTGATGTCTACATCACCCACTCGTTCTGCTGGGACATACAACAACAAGGACACAAAGGTAAAGTCACTCTGTGGCTTCCCTGCTCACCACATGAACTTCTCTGCCTGGATCTGTGTAACCCAAACAATCACTTCCTCCTTAACACCTCTTGCTGACCTTATCCCAGCTCACCTGCATGTAAAGAGGGGGTCCTGAGATAAGGGAGAGGGTGGAAAGGAGGAGAGGGGTTGGGCAGGAGCCTTCTTGGGCAGCCTGGCTGCTTGGGAAGGGGTTTTGCATTTCTCTATTACTTTTAACTCTCATATAGCTGTACATATTTGTTATATTTTATATTTTTATATATATACACACATATGTGTGTGTGTATATTTGTATAAATGTTATGTAATACATAATATGTAATATCTATACATATATATGTAATGTGTAATATATATATGTAATATTATATATATATATATAAAAAACACAAATATGTACAGCTATATAAGAGTTAAAAGTAATAGAGAAATACAAATATATATATATATATATATGCATGCTTGTAAATGTCGCCAAG
>VWYK01104161.1:156788-170735 GCA_013399775.1 Semnornis frantzii
AAAACCTTTTTCAAGAGCAATTTTTCTGGCCATTGCCTGGCTCCTACCAAAAGCTGCACTGTAAACTTTTTTTTTTTTTTAAATTATTATTATTTTGCTTGGGGGGGTGCAGGGAGGAAAAATAATTCAAGCCTAAATTCCTGAGCAGTTATGCTCTGCATGGCATTTCACTGGCACTCACTCCAGATCTGCAGGCTGGGCTCCTCTTGAGATCAAGCCTGTGGAAAGCTTCTCCCCACCAGAGAGGGGACTTAAGGAGTTCCTGCTACTCCCTGCCTCCAGCCAAGCTACTGCTGCCTCTGTGGCAATGGCTCAGTGTTTTGTGTAGTTCTGGTCTGAGGCTGATCAGTGAGAAATGAAAAGGCTCTGCTCTTGTTTCTAATGGATCACTTCCCTGACCTAGGCAAAGTTTTGCATCTTTCTGGTGGGGGAAATGAGAAAGAAACTTGCTGGTGGTGATGCTTGGAGCTTCCTGCACATCTGCCTGCTCACTGAAGGAGCCCAAAAGTGCAAGCTGACTTTTAGAAGGCTTCACTGGGCCCACAAAAGTCAATTAGATCCCTCTCAGCCTTTTCTTCTCCAGACCAAACAGCCCCAGGGCTCTCAGTCTTTCTTCACAGCAGAGGTGTTCAAATCCCCCAACCATCCTCATAGCCTGTGTTGGACTCCCTCCAGCAGATCCCTGTCCCTCTGGAACTGGGGAACCCAAAACTGGACACAGTATTCCAGGTGTGGTCTCAGCAGGACAGAGTACAGGGGCAGGAGAATCTCCCTAGCCCTGCTGGCCACACTATTCCTGATGCCCCCCAGGAAGCCATTGGCCTTCTTGCCCACAAGGGCTCATTGCTGCCCCAAGCAGAACTTGCTGCCCAGCAGCACTCCAAGGGCTCTCTCCACGGAGCTGCTTCCCAGCAGGACTACCCCTGGTCTGTGCTGGTGCCTGCTGTTATTCCTGCCCAGGTGCAGGACTCTGCATTTCTCTTTACTGACCTTCATGAGGTTCTCCTCCACCCAGCTCTCAGCCTGTCCTGATCTGGCTGGATGGCAGCACAGCCTGATGGGTGTCAGCCACCCCCCAGCTTGGTGCCACCACTGAACTTGCTGAGGGTCCACTCAACCCTCTCACCCAGGTGGCTGATGAAGATATTGAACAAAGCTGGAGCCAGTACTGATCCCTGGGGAGCAGCACTGGCCACAGGCTTCCAGCTGGGCTCTGCGCCGCTGCTCACAGCTCTCTGACCTCTGTTGCTGAGCCAGTTCCCAGCCCACCTCAGGGAGCAGTAACTCAGCAGTCTGGCCTGGCTGAAACTGCTGTGGGAGGGAAACGTGGTTGAAAAAGGTGCTCAAAGAGGTAGTTCAGAGGAATCTGCTGGCGCAGGAGGAGCTGCACGCACAAAGCTTTGGAGAATCAGTCCTGGCCTCGGTGCTGTTCCCTGTTTTCATGAATGAGTGCTGGAAGAGCAAACATGCTGGTGAAATTCACACATGACACCACAGCAGCAGGCTCTTTGGGGGCCAGGGGAAGAATTTCAAGTGATCTTGATAAATGTTAAGACATGGTCTGAAAGCAATTAGGCGAAATTCAATAAAGGCAAGTACAAAGTTGTAGTCTCAGAAAAAGGGGGAAACCTATCACATAAAGACAAAATAAGTGCAGGAATGTCTCCTTCTAAAAATAAGGCAACTCCTGAAGCAGAAAGGACTCAGTCCAGTTTTCAGGGATGCTGAGGCCAATGCAAGTGTCACTCCTCTGAGACTGCAGCCTAAACGTGAGAGATCACCAAAATTTCTCACATTTCCCCTTCCCAAAAGATGGGGAAGGGGCAAGAGCCTGGCTTGGTTCTTCTGCACTGCCAGAGCTCTTCCCTACTGCACTACTGCTCTAAGTCAAGGTGTCTTTGGAAACCCAAGGAGGAAAGAATGAGGGAAAATACAGACCTCTTTTTTATTCCCTTCATAAGTATCAGTCCATCGATATCAATATCCAGAGCCTCTCTGTTTTCCTGGCTGATAATATCCTGCCTGGCCACGTGGAGTTAAATCAAAGCAGGCTGTTAGTGAGGAGCTAGCAGGAAATGAAAGAACGTAGAGCCCTGAGTAAGTATAAATGTGCAAGGTCCCAGTCCGGAGCATACAGAGTCCCCGAGGGAGCTGGAGAGCCGAGGGGTGGGACGGTGCCTCCCACGGCTCTGCCTGCCCGCAGGCTTTATGGCCGGAGGGAGACTCTTTTCCCTGGTGGGAAGGCAGCGTGGCCACGAGAAACCCTGCTCAAACAGCAGCTCTGTCACAGCTTGCTCTGCTCTGATCCCAGCGCGGGGTCAAAGGAGAGCAGCGGTGCAGGAGGATGCTGGGGGGGAACGCGGCGTGGGCAAGGAGCATCTGCAGAGAGCCGCTGCAGGACAGGCGCCCGCCTGGGGAGGGCAAGGGGCAGAGCCTTTGCTGCTCTGCAGCCCCCGGGCTTCGTTTTAATGCCGGGGACGGTCTGGAGGCGCTCGGAACCGTTTCCAGCGGCAGCGTTTGCACAGCCTTCCCTCCCCGGCGCAAGGCAGAGGTGGCTTTCGGAGCGCTGCGGAGGCTCCGCGGCTCAGCGCGGGGCTGGCTCTCCAGAGGCTGACACTGGAGGCTGACACCGGAGGCTCTCCCCCGGGCAGCCTTGCTCTGCTCTCCGGGGGCGTGCGGGATCCCTGCCTCCCGCACGCTGGGCGCTGAGGCTCCGCGTTTGCGGTGGTTTAAAGCAGAAGGCTCTCTGGTGGGTGCCAAGGGCACAGGCGCTGCAGAGACCGTGGCAGGGAGGTGAGCGGCCAGACCTGCTGAAGCCTATGCAGGAGGAGAGGAAGGGAGAGACGGCGCAAGGCTGCAAGAACGGAGCCTGTGGCAAATCTTCTCCCTCTTAGTGAACGAGTAAGCAGCAAAAGAGATCAAAGCAAAAGTCTGTGTTTCACCCCCGAGGTTTTGCTGTCTTCAGCCTGCCTGCTGCCCCTGGCACCACAGCCTCCAGCACCACGCAGTTTTAATCATAGAATCACGGAATGGTCTGGGCTGGAAGGCACCTCCAAAGCTCATCCAGTCCAACCCCCTGCAGTCAGCAGGGACATCAACTAGATCAGGTTGCCCAGAGCCCTGCTGACCCTCACCTTCAGTATGTGCAGGGATGGGGACACAACCACCTCCCCGGGCAACCTGGCGATGTCTCTGCAGGCACCCAGACAGTTTTGGAGGAGATCAGGGCTTTTACAGGGGACATGTGGATTGCTACTGTCTCCTTTGTAAGCTTTAATAGATTGGTGGCAAGAACAAGCTGAAGGTCTCAAAATGAACGCTTCCCTGAGAGCCACTGGGCAAGTGACACTCACTCTCCCAGGGTAAACAATGATTAAAATACATCCAAAGCCCAGGCAATCTCAGCACTAAAGCCAACTACCCTGCCACAAATGGCACACTTTGCTCCTCGTTATGCTGTAATGGCAAAGCAGAGTCAGTACTTTTCTCTCGTTAGCTCCCCTGGGTTACATTCTCAGTCCTGTGAAGACTGTCGGCTGCCACCCAAGGAGGAGCAGTTTTGTGGCAGCAGGACTTGCTGGTACGAATGGATTGTGACTGTGTGGTGAGCAGTAATGGTGCCAGAGCAGGGTCTGCTGTCTGGGAAGGGACACTCTTTGCAGAGGGAACTCGTTTCTGTGCAGAGCTGTTTGAATGCAATTCAGGCACTGGGCTTTGCAGCTGGGTGGGTTTCACTCCCTGTTGTTTACTTTCTCTCCCACTGACACCAGCTGAAGCAAATCGTGGCCATCCTCTGTGAAGTATCAACAAGCCTTTGGAGAGGGGAACATCACCTGTGGCTCCCACTTCTGCTGCCAGCCTCCCGTGGTCCTGCACAGCAGCGTGGTAGGTAATGGGGGCACACAGTTGGGCTTTCCCCTCTGCCAGGGAAGGTGGCAGGGGTGGGGCTGAGGGCACTGAGCAAGGACTGCAGGGCTTTAGCAATGCTTGCAGCCTGGCAAACACACACTGTGGGTTCATACAACACACAGAGGGAAGGCTTGGAGCTGTGGGTAGGACAACACTACAAAGCAAACACCAGCCTGACCGTGTCCAGGCTTTCTGGGTTTCCACCCAGAAGCACAAATATATTGCTCCTAGAAGCTGTAAAATGTGAGAAATTCAAGTGTAGGAGTCAGGCAGAGCCTACCAAATGCTGCAGGATTTAGGTTCCCTACATTGTCCAGCTGAAATCACAGCTGTGATGGAGAACCATGCTGGCCCTGGGGATGCAGCACTTGAGGCTGTTGTGCCTTTGCTTGCCAGCTCTGAAAGAAAAAGGAAGATGAATTAATCTCTTTTGAGCTGGGGCTGTGTTCAGTGATCCACCTTAGCAAACGTTTATTGCTGCAGCACTCTGCCATTGCTCTGGCAGAAAATACTGCCTACCTCTCAGCTGGGGAATAGACTCTTAAACCAGGCTCTTAGCTCCAGATTCTCTGGCTTCTAGAGAGCAAGAATGTGCAGCAGCTTCTGCTTTACTCAGGTGCAAATCAGTTGAAGTCAGTGGAGCTCCATGTAAGGAAAAATGTCCCAAGTGAGAGCAAATAGATCAAATAATCCTCTGGTCTCCCTGCTGATGGAGTGGCCCTGGCACTATGTCAACTGCAAACTGTCATTATTATTGTTATCATAATACTTTTTTTCCTCCTGCAAAGCTCATCCAGGTACATTGAAGCCATTTTCCAATGTCCCTTCTGTGCTCTCCTTGTCTTTGCTGCTCTGTCCTTCTCCACACCACCCTGAGAGAACTTTCTGTTAAGTGTAAATATGAACTGTAGGTGAGGCAGAGACTTTGTGGCTTTGAAGCATCTGCTTTTGCACCACTCAGAGAGCTGGGATGTCCTCAGCATTGTGGTGTATACCTCAGAAATCATAGAATCAGAATCAGCCAGGTGGGAAGAGAGCTCCAAGCTCACCCAGCCCAACCTAGCACCCAGCCCCAGCCAAGCAACCAGACCATGGCACTAAGTGCCCCAGCCAGGCTTGTCCTGAACACCTCCAGGGATGGGCACTCCACCCCCTCCCTGGGCAGCCCATTCCAATGCCAATCACTCTCTCTGGCAACACCTTCCTCCTAACATCCAGCCCAGACCTCCCCTGGCACAGCTTGAGGCTGTGTCCTCTTGTTCTGTTGCTGGGTGCCTGGCAGCAGAGCACCTCAGAGCTGTGAGACTCTCTAAGTGCCTGCACTCCCTGGGCAGTGTTGCTGCTGAGATCCCTGCTCCCTCTTGCTTTGCTCCTCCCTGGAGGTACCTGCTGCAACTTTCCACTCCCAAGTGTGGACAGATGTGCTGTTCAGGATCCAGCTGTGTTGATAGCAAAGATACCTCTGGCAGATGTCCATCTTCATGCTCTCCTATGAGGACAGGCTGAGAGAGTTGGGGCTCTGCAGCCTGGAGAAGGCTTCCAGGAGACGTTGGGGTAGCTTTGCAGTATCTGAAGGGGCCTCCAGGAAGGCTGGGGAGGGACTATTGACAAGGTCTGGGAATGGCAGGACAAGGGGAATGGGGTTGAAGTGTCAGAGGGGAGATTGAAAGTGGATGTGAGGAGGAAGTTGTTTGGAGTGAGGGGGGTGAGACACTGGCACAGGTTGCCCAGGGAGGGTGTGGAGCACAGAAGCACAGAATGGGATCTTTGATCACGTTGGGGGATTCTGTGCTCCACAACCTCCCTGGAGCTGTTCAGCACCAGGCTGGGTGAGTCCTTGAGTGACCTGTGCTAGTGGGAGGTGTCCCTGCCTATGGCATCTTTTGGATGCTTCTGCAGTGCCAGCAGCTGAGCCCAGCATGAATGTTTGTTGGCTTTGCAGCTGGGGAGGGACACCAGTGGGATGGTTCCCACATCACATTAGAACATGCTGCCTGAGGCTGCTGTTGGCTACCATCATAAAGAGGACCTGTGGGATGGCTGTGGGGAGGCTGGGCACTAGGGGTCTGGGCTAATCCTGCTCTCATCTGAGCTCTTTGGGCAGGAGGTGACTCAGCAGAGCTGAGCCCCTGCCCTCAGCATCATTCCAGTGGCATGGGGCAGGCAAGATGTGTAGTTTTGTGCTTTTCCTGGCTTGGCTTGGGTTTGCTCTGCTTTGCTTTGTTTGTTGTGGTGAGGTTTTTGTTTTGTTTTGGTTTGTTTTTTTTTTGTTCATGTGGATTCTTTTTCATGTTCTAGTTTGGACAACCAGATCATACTATTTTTTAATTAATATTTTGTTAGAGCCTCAAAATAAGCAAAATCTCCTTTCTTCTCTCTAGCAAATTTGGCAGGCTGCAGCCGAGATCAGAACAGAAAAGTGACACTTAACAGGCTCTGTGTGCTGGCTTCTGTGGCTGCTTTTAGGCAAGGGTAAATGTGGCAAAACATTGTCCAGGCTTTCTGTCTCCACTGCTTAGAATTCACCTGCTGAAAAAAACCCTGAAGGTTCATTGGCTCCTTGATGTGAGGAAAGCAAAAGTAGCACCTGTGAGAGCTGCTAATTTAAAATGTTAATTAAATGGTTTAATGATATAGGTTAAATGCCAAAGGTTAATTGGTTGTGTTTCATATTAGGTTAATGGCAGCCAGGTCATGCTAAAGTATTCAGTTCTCTGCTCGTAGCTCTTCAGTCACCCTGTGGTGCACACTCTGCACAGTGCCTTGGTGAGGGGTGGGGACCCCAGAGCTGCCCCAGCAGGCAGCTGTGTGCTGGCTGCAGCCAGAGCAGTGTGGGCAGCAGGGCAGGAGGGGGGATTCTGCCCCTTGGCTCTGCTCTGCTCAGACCTCACCTCCAATCCTGCCTCCAGCTCTGCTCTCCCCAGCAGGAGGACACAGAGCTGCTGGAGTGAGCCCAGAGGAGGCCACAAAGATGCTGGCAGGGCTGGAGCAGCTCTGCTGTGAGCACAGGCTGAGGGAGCTGGGGGGGTGCAGCCTGCAGAGGAGAAGGCTCCAAGGGCACCTCAGAGCTGCCTGCCAGTGCCTGAAGGGATCCTGCAGGAAGGCTGCAGAGGGACTTGTGCTGAGGGGTTCTGAGACAGGCCAAGGGGCAATGGTTTGGAGCTGAGGCAGAGCAGGGTTAGAGTGGAGCTGAGGGAGAAGTTGTTGAGGGTGAGGGTGCTGAGATCCTGGCACAGGCTGCCCAGGGAGGCTGTGGCTGCCTCCTTGCTGGGGGTGTTGTGGCCTCAAGCTGAGGCTGGGGAGGTTTAGATTGGACATTAGGAAAAAGTTTTTCCTGGAGAGAGTGGTCAGGGACTGGAATGAGCTGCCCAGGGAGGTGGTGGATTCACCCAGCCTGGATGTGTTTAAGGTGGTTTGGATGTGGTGCTTGGGGCTATGGTTTAGGGTGAATCTTGTAGAGTAGGATTCTAGGCTGGACTTGGTGACCCTGAGGGGCTTTGCCAGCCTGCATGGTGCTGTGATTCTGTGAGAAGCTGCTCTTGATCTCCTGGTGAAGATTCTTGTCACCGGATCACAGAAATTCAGGGGCTGGAAGGGACCTGGAAAGCTCATCCAGTCCCACCCCACTGCCAGAGCAGCATCTGCTAGACCAGATCACACAGGGACACATCCAGGCAGGTCTGGAATATCTCCAGAGAGGGAGATTCCACAACCCACCCTGGGCAGCATGTTCCGGGGGTCTGTAACTCTCACAGGGAAAAAAAAATCCTCCTCATGTTTCCATGGAACTTCCTCTGCCACAGCTTCCGCCCAGTGCCCCTTGTCCTGGCATCAGGCACCACCCAGAGCCTGGCACCATTCTCCTGGCACTCAGCTTTACATCTTTCCAGGTCCCCTCCAGCCCCTGACATTCTGTGATGCTGTGAAATTCACATCCAGTGATGAAAATTTCTCACTGCTATGACAGCTAATGAGAGGAAGTTCACATTCAGTGGTCTGTAAGACAGAAATAGCTGAAGGTTATTTTAGACCACTGTGACCTGAATGTCTGTGTAGCACCACAAAGCTAATGGCAAAGTGCAGCCCCAGCCCCTGCAGCACACCAGGCAGCCTGCAGCAGGAGCCCAGCTGAAAGGCAGCATGGCCCAAATCCCTTTTCCAAACTGGGAAGGGCTGTGGCATTGGCACAGTGTCTGCCTGTCCATTGGGATTTCCTTTTCTCCCAGGGTAACCCTGCAATCCTGTTAGCAAGCAATGGCATCATTTATAGATATACATTTAATGTGGGTTTAGATTCTGTCCACATTTTCAGAAGCAGCAAACTCAGGAGCTGTACAGCTTAAATAAATGCAGTTTCAGAAGTCCACCACAAGCTTGGTGACATCAAAGTCAGGCTCAAGAGGGCTCTGGGCAGCCTGATGCAGTCGAGGATGCCCCAGCTTATTGCAGAGGGGCTTGGGCTAGATGGCATTTGGAGGTCCTCTCCAACCCAGACCATTCTGTGAACTCTCTCATTTCCATGTCCCAAGGCAGAGCGGGGAGGAGAGGTTGTGCACCTGCAAGAGGTTCATCCTGAAGGGTCACACAGACAGAGAATGGAGGGAAGGATGAGCCAAAACTTACAGACAAGGCCGGCACAGCTTGCATCCCAGGGAGCAAGGTAAGGGAAACCTGTTACATCCTTCCAACTCTAAAGTACTCTTTCTCAAAAAGAATCCAAATCCACTTTTAGGATAAAGGGGGAAAATAAAACCTCCTCAAGACGCCAAAGACCTAAAATCCTCCCTCTGGCTTACAGCTCCCATCTGTACCTCAGCTCTTTATAAAGCCAACAGCTACACGTTTCAGTGGCACATGTCCTGAGCCAGCAAACTGGTGAGTACGAACCTAACCTGTGTAGCCCTGGTGATAATGGCTGAGAGCAGCCCTGAGGAACAGGCCCTGGGGGTGTGGGGTGAGGAAAAGCTCAAGATGAGGCTGCAGTGTGAGTGCAGCCCAGACAGCAACTGTGTGCTGGGCTGCAGCAAGAGCAGTGTGGGCAGCAGGGCAAGGGAGGGGATTGTGCCCCTTGGCTCTGCTCTCCTCAGACCCCAGCTGCAGTCCTGGGTGCAGTTCTGGATCCCCCAGCACAGGAAGGACATGGAAGTGTTGGAGTGGGTGCAGAGGAGGCCACCAAGATGCTGAGAGGGCTGCAGCAGCTCTGCTGTGAGGACAGGCTGAGAGAGTTGGGGCTCTGCAGCCTACAGAGGAGAAGGCTTCCAGGAGACCTTGTGGTAGCCTTCCAGTATCTGAAGGAGGCTACAGGAAGGCTGGGGAGGGACTATTGACAAGGTCTGGGAATGGCAGGACAAGAGGAATGGGTTTGAAGTGTGAGAGGGGAGCTTGAAAGTGGATGTGAGGAGGAAGTTGTTTGCAGTGAGGGTGGTGAGACACTGGCACAGGTTGCCCAGGGAGGTTGTGGAGCACAGAATCACCCAATGCGATCTTTGCTTCTGTGCTCCACAACCTCCCTGGAGGTGTTCAGCACCAGGATGGATGAGTCCTTGAGTGACCTGTTCTAGTGGGAGGTGTCCCTGCCTATGGCAGAGGCTTGGAACTGGCTGATCTTTGAGATCCCTTCCAACCTTACCATTCTCTGATTCTATAACTGAAGGGGTCTATGCACACTCTAAGCCATGCTCCTGGGACCAGCAGCAGCACCAAGTGCTGCATTTCATTCACACAGCCCCCAGCAGGCTGCTGCTTGAAACTCTGCTAACAGCTGCACAATTCCTGTTTGCACCATGGGCTGCAAACATGCTCCTGGCATTTGATCACTGGCTTTGAGGAGAGACACACAAACCCTGCTCTGCTCAGAGAGGCATATTACAGGGATAAGGAAAGCCTTGCAGGCTCCAGCTTTGGGCTGGCTCCATTTATTCCACATGTGCAGAGACTTGATGAGGAATTGGAGGATGTGCAGCAAGCAAACTGAAAGCTCTGCACACATAAGCCACTCTTGATTGAAATCCTGTAAATCTTTTCCTTCTCTAATACATTTCCTTGTCTGATGTAGCTTGATTTCAATTTATGCTGCTCTTTTTTCCCCCCCTTTTTTTCCCTTTCCATCATGTTGAAAAGTATTACAGGCAGCCTCTGCACTCTATTGCAAAAGGCTTTCTAATAATAAGAAAGGTATTTTCAGAAGGCAGATCAGTTCCTCATGTCTGAGTTGAAAAGGGACACTGTCCAAGGTAAAAAAAAAAAAGGAAAAAAAAATCTAATAATCTTAAAATTAGTAAAATATGGTTTTAAAAAAAATAATAATACATCTGGGCAGGAATGTTCTGCAGGCTCTGAATGAGAAAGCAAAATTCTGGCAAGAAAGGGAATACTTTCCCCAAAGGAAGTTGAAGCCTGTGGAGTGTCCCAAGGGAGGCACATTCTACAGGAATTGGTTTTAAGAGCTGATATAGAGATTGAATTTCTGTCCCTGTCCAGAAAACCCCCAAGTCACAGGCTAGAGAAGTATTCTCTCTGTTAATGAAGTTAGCTGCTGCCTTACTGACATCCCTGCAGTCCATCGTTTGCCTGCAGGAAATCTTCTGCCTCCAGGACACAGTTCTGCAAGGTCCTGCTTGCTGACACCCCCACGGTGCTGCTCAGCACAGCAAACGCCTGCACTGCTGCAGCAAATGCTGCAGGCATCTCTAGTGCCTCTCTCAGGAAACATCTGCCTCAACACACCTCACTGGAGGTCTTCTCTCCAAAGAAATCTGTCACTGTGTTCTTGTACTATTTAGGAACAGGTTCTGCACCACAGAGTCACAGAATCAGCCAGGCTGGAAGAGAGCTCCAAGCTCACCCAGCCCAACCCAGCACCCAGCCCCAGCCAAGCAACCAGACCATGGCACTAAGTGCCCCAGCCAGGCTTGGCTTCAACACCTCCAGGGATGGGCACTGCACCACCTCCCTGGGCAGCCCATTCCAATGCCAATCACTCTCTCTGCCAACAACTTCCTCCTAACATCCAGCCTGAACCTGCCCTGGCACAGCCTGAGGCTGTGTCCCCTCCTTCTGTTACTGTTTGCCTGGCAGCAGAGCCCAATCCCAGCTGGCTACAACCTCCCTGCAGGTAGCTGCAGAGAGCAATGAGCTCTGCCCTGAGCCTCCTCTTCTGCAGGCTGCACACCCCCAGCTCCCTCAGCCTCTCCTCACAGGGCTGTGCTCCAGGCCCCTCCCCAGCCTTGCTGCCCTTCTCTGGACACCTTCCAGTGGGTGCTGGAACACTGCAGCAGGTTGCCCAGGGAGGCAGTTGAGGCCACATCCCTGGAACTACTCAAGGTGAGGCTCGACAGGGCTCTGGGCAGCCTTGATCTAGTTGAGCATGTCCTTGCTGACTGCAGAGGGGGCTGGCCTAGATGAGCTTTGGAGGTCCCCACCCAAACCATTCTGTGACTCTGTGGTTCTCTCTACCATTGTGATGTGTGGGAACTTCTTCTCCCCCTCTGCTCTGCCCTGCTGAGGCCACGTCTGGAGTTTTGTCTCCAGTTCTGGACTCCACAGTTCCTGAGAGATGAGGAACTACAGGAGAGGGTCCCAGAGAGGGCCATGAAGATGCCTGGAGCACCTCTCTTACAAGGAGAGGCTGAAAGAGCTGTGGCTCCTTAGGCTGGAGAAGGCTGAGAGGGGATCTTGTGAAAGGAGGCTGTACTAGGCTGGGTGTTGGTCCCTTCTCCAGAGTAGAGAGCAACAGGAGAAAAGAAAATGGTTTTGAGTTGTATCAGGTGAAGTTCATGCTGGAGATTAGGAACAATTTCTTAACTGAAAGAGTGGTCAGGCACTGGCACAGGCTGCCCAGGGAAGTGGTGGCATCACCATCTCTGGAGGTGTTCAAAAGCCATGGAAACAGGGCACTTTGGGACATGGCTTGCTGGGCATGGTGGTGTTGGGCTGGGTCATCTTAGAGGTCTTTTCCAACCTTTGTGGTGTCCAAATAACCCCCAAATTCCTTCCCCATCTCTGGAAATCAGTGTAGAGTTAGTTCACCTGGATGGCTGCAGCAGGGTGAAAGCAGCATCTCTGAAACACTGCAGTGAGTATTGCTGGGAAGAAGGTTGGGCTTTGAGCTCTGGTGTCTATAAAGCATCAGGATCTCTTTTCTGTTCTTAGAAGGCAAAGTGGTCCCTGTATGCAAACAGAACTTCTGGAAGAAAGCTCTCGAAGCTTAATCGAAACAGCAAAGAGATGAGAAGCTTTTGTCCTTTGTAACGTGGGCAAAGCTTGCCTCCAGCTCCTCAAACCTCTTAACAAGCACTATTGTGTGTGTACAAGCTTTGTGATACCATTTGCCTGCTTATTAAACCTCTCTGTGCTCTCCCCCTGCTCCGAGCACACTCACACGGGCAGACATGTGGGATGCTCATGGTAGCAATTTAGTTCTGAGAGAGAAGAAGGCAGTGTGCTCTCACTCCAGTTCCCCTCAGGTTATTTGAGTTTTTATGTTTAATATCACAGGGATTTTATGGATTTACCAAAATACCATAATTTTTATTTCTAAATCACATTTTCCCCCCCCTTCTTCTTCTTCCCCCCAGACAGATCCAATCCAGACCGGACCTTATGGTGCTCTGCTCGGGTTCACTGCCTCCATCTGTAAGTGTGTGCTGTCGAGGCTGTAATGCAGAAAGTATCTGGCTGCAGGGCTGGTTTGGCTCTGGGTTTGGAGCACAGAGTTTATAATGTGCAGTTTCCTTCCTCTGAGGTAGATGGGCTAGGCAGAGGGAGGTGGTTTCCCAGGCACAGGTCAGCTCTTCGAAGGTACCCAAAGCCTGAGCGAGGATACTCCACCGGTGTGAAGTGAGCTGCCTGCCTTAGCCCCAGCAAAGCAGGGGGGGTCCCCAAACCATAGGTGAAGCCAGGCTAAACAGGCACTCCCCAGGCACTCTCAGGGCTGCTTGTTCCCTGGCTTCACTGCCAGGCCACTAACAGCACAGGCAGGCTGTGCCCCTCTTGGGGTGAGCCTCAAGGGTGTGTGCAGAGAGCCAGGCTCAGACTGCTCCAGGGTGTGTGTGGATGAGACTGAAAGGCTTCTTATGGTTCCCAGCAAGGACACAGAGCTGCTGGGCTCAGGCCAGAGGAGGCCACAAAGGTGATCCAAGGGCTGGAACAGCTCTGCTGTGAGGACAGGCTGAAGGAGCTGGGGGGGTGCAGCCTGCAGCGAAGTCTGGAGGGAACCTTATGGCTGCCTTCCAGTACCTGAAGAGATCCTACAGGAATCCTGCAGGGGCACTTTTCAGGGTCTAGCAATAGGAGAAGGGGGAATGTTTTGCTGAGGGAGAGTAGGTTTAGACTTGGTCTTAGGAAGAAGTTCTTCAGCATGAGGATGGTGAGGCTCAGGAACAGGCTGCTCAGGGGGTTGTGGCTGCCTCCTCCTTGGGGCTGTCATACCCAGGTTGGACGAGGCCTCAGTCAGCCAAATCTAGTGGAGACTTTTCCCTGTCCATGGCAGGGAGGTTGGAGTAGATGATCTCTGAGGTCCCATTCGATGGCTTTCTGCCCTTGGATTGCTTGGGGTCCTGTGCTGTTCCTGCATGCACAGGTGCAGTGAGCTGGCTGCACACACCTGGGTCTGCTCCTGGCTTGGATGCTTCTGGGAGGCACCAGCCTGGCTGAACAGCAGCAAAGCAGCTGAACATCACATAGGAAATGGCATTGAGAGTGTCCAGAAGCTTTCTGTGTCTTCTGTACTAATGTACAACCTCTGAAACTGCCTCAAAGCACCAGATCTGCTGTGTTGGAGCACGGTGACCACAGCAGGTGCCTCCAGCAGGATGTATCTGCTGCAGTCCAGTAGCCTGCCAAGTCCAGAGACGTGCCAGTGCACTTGGAGCTATTGTACTGGACATGCAACCAGAGCTGCTTTACCCCCAGAAGGTCAGCCAAGCACAACACAGTCCTGAAAAGGGAATCACATCTGCAAGATCTCCAAGATCTCATCTCCAAGAGAGAAGAAGGCAGTTCTGGACCCCTATTCCAAGAGGGCTCTGGATGTGCTGG